>JAOYND010011088.1:0-12630 GCA_025802135.1 Lagerstroemia fauriei | reverse complement strand
AAGCCCTATAAATTTATGCCAATTACAAAAAAAAACTCTTTTAATATTGTTAAATAAATTTTTGGCTCATTATATAATTGTTAAAAACAAATATGGTGTTAAAAATATAATAATAAAAAAATAAATTCGTAGTAAATATTGAAATAAGAAGTTGAAATCGTTGGACCCAAAAATTTTGAAATAAAATTTGTTAAGCTAAAAGTTTTACAAGCAAGGCAAAAGTTAATTTTAAAATATATTATTCTATAATATAATATTATGAAACAGGCTGGATTGGAATGGATCAAAGGAAAAGACCGGACCTAACCTGACCCTCAAGTTAGGACCCGAAACATTCTAATAAAGGTTGGACTATGACCAATCTAAAATTGATCAGGACGAGTTAGATCTGACATACCAGACCTAAATTGTCATCCCTGTTGAGAAATAAATTCCACTTTTAAAAAAATTATAAAAGAGATCCTGATTTATAAAATAGTTAAGTACCACTATTTATAAGTTTAAACTTTTAGGTGGAAATGAGCACATACTTTTTAGACACAAATTGATACTTTTCATGGCATCGGTGTTAATAACCATGTGGGTTCACATCTCGCCAAGGTCTAAATGTGGAACTCGTGGTCAGCTAAGTCTAAGAGTTGAAGAAAAATATCTAACTTAGTTTATCAAGTACGGAATATAAAGTCCAACTCACATCAGTCTTAGCTTGATAATAGAAGAGAAAGCCCATCTTGTGGTCATGTGTCCTACCTCGCTCGTGTACCGAAGAAAAATGTCAGGCTCAGTTGTTGAGAGCGGATGGCACATAGCAATTGTAAGTCAAGTTGTTATGTGAGGGAAGATGTTAAGAAATAATCTCACATTGGATAATTAAGAAATTGAAACCTAATTTGTAAGAAAATCATACATCACCACCTAATAATTTAAATTTTTAGATAGAAAAACCTTAACCCTAAAGGTTTTACGATCCCTAATTGTAATTCTAATGTTGGGGCAACTTGCTTGGAGAACTTAGTCAAATAATTACACCTTCTAGAATCCTTTCGAAATGGAGTCTGTACAACAAACATCAATATGCTTAACAAAGTTTATTGTACATGTTATTTACACCTTACCCCAGCCTACATCAAGGTCAGGCCCTCACCGACTATAGTAAACGACGAGGTAAGCTCTTTTTAGATAAGGTAAATTGCTTGAAAAATGACATTCGAAAAAATTCCTTATTTTATCATAACATTTAATAATAGAAGAAACCGTCACATGGTTTTCTTTTTTTTTTCCCTTTGAAATGTCACGAAATTAATTCTATTAGAATTTTTTATTTAATCACACATGTGGCGCGTTGGCATGGCATTTTTTTTAGCTAATGTGGCATTTTATTACATAAGAATAGATAAATTGTTAAAAATTAGACCCTAAATCAAATAGATAATAAAAAGAATTATAGAATAAAACAAGTATGAGTACAGATCAATTATCACTTTATGCAATTATGTGAATATGATTCTAACACCTTATAGTTGACTAATAGATTTTACCAGGTATCAAAGCATATTTACAGTAAGAAATTCGATCTCATTCTGCACAATAATAAATCTCACTTTATCCAGTAAAATTCCCATATTTCTCTATCTGTATGTAAATAAACATGACATACCAGCAATAAAGGAAGACACATCAGTGCACCATGTCAGCAGCCACCTCATCAATTGACATTTCATTTAAAAAAAGAGAAAGTACGAGATAATTTTTGTATTATTAAATATACAAAAGAGGGGATTCAGTCAAATGTTATTATTTAATAGGTCATTTACCCTTGGGGGATGCTCTATCTGCTCGTGGCAGGTACAATTTTCTTTGTCTTTTCCTCCCCTTGCTCCTTATAGTATCTCTTGATCCTAGAGAAGCAATCTTGTACGAGAGAAGAATTCATCAATGTCTTCATCAATGCTACATGAAACAACAGGAGAACGGGATTAGGAGGATCAGCCCTCAAAGGAAATTATATCATCTGCTGTTGGCATGAAGAGGCAATAACTAGCAGCCCCTTTCATTTTGTACAAGGTCGCAAGTGAACACGTTTATGTATTACACACGGAATATTTAGTTCATAGTTTATTATGTAAATCTCTATCAAATCTTAATATGTATAAAGTTTACACAATTTTCGAGGATCAACTTTACACATGCCAATATCTGAATGGTAATTTACATAACGAGTATTACACATTGAATATTTACTCAAAAAGTATCTCACTGCTTTCGTTGCCCTTATTTAGATGGAAGTTAAAAGGAGGTGAATGAAAGGATGAAAAAAAGGAAATTTTTACCTTGTTTGAAAGTGATTTTTTAAATGAGGTGAAGGAGAATGGAGATAAAACATTTACATCCTTCCCTTCCTAGAGCCCATTTTAATTAAGGTTACGTTTGGATGAATGTGAATAAAGGGTGAAAGAAAGGAACATTTTTGAATTTTTCCATTGTTTGGATTTATCCAATTCCCCTCTAAAACTCATTTTTTTCGTTTACCCTAATTTGGGGTTAAATGGGGGAAGCACATTAAAAAATTTATGTAATTGAAAATGACCAAATTACCTTTTATAAAATTAATAAAAAAAAATCTTATTGTTCACGTTTGTGTAATGCTTGTTTGGCTAATCACAATTAGAAAAAAAACATATACGCAGGTCAAGTTAATTTATCACCTCCTTTCTCCTTATCATAATAAATCTAAATAAGCTAAACATGCTCTCTAATCCCTCCTTTCACTTCTTTTTATTCCCTTCCCTGAACCCCAACCAGTGAATGGATGTGAAAGATTTAAAAAGAAATATAATGATCAAACTGTCTTTTTTATTAGAAACCCATATAAAAGGATAATACAGTAGGAAAATAATACTGGAAATCCTATATGTTTATCGTTTTTGGCAATTGAGTCCTATAAGTTTGAAAATAACTAATTCAGTCATATAAAATCAGTTTGGTTACAATTTCGATTCAAATAGTCATTTTTAAACTTATAGGACTCAATTGCCAAAAAGATAAAATATAGGACTTATACTGTAATTATCCCGTAAATTAATTTAAAGTTTTCAACTCTATTCCTCTCTATCTTTATTAAGTAATGCAAATAAGGTTAAAATATTTACTCAATTTCCCTTCATTCCCTTTCCCTCCCTCCCCTCCATCCAAATTACGGAGATATATTAAAACAGAAAATCAAATTGAGCCATAGAATCAAACCGAACTAAATAAAAGAAATATTCATGTCGTTTGAACTAGTTCTCTAGTAGTACATTCAAGAAGTGATTTAATTAACTGCTTGATATGGTTGATTTGGATAATCACAATTAACCGGTGTGAATCAATTTTTTAAATATTGACAAAATAAAAATAAAAATAAATAACCCCTGAAGCTCATAATCTATAATGTTTTAAACAGTTGAATTTGGTTAGTTTCTAAAATAAACCAAATAAATTATATTTTATTCATTAAATTATATTCATTTTTTTATATAAAAAGTAGTTGATCGATTAGCTGAACAGAAAAAGTTGCTCTATTGATAATTTATTTTTGAGGTAAAATGAATATGATTTGAATTTGATATTCCAAATCGAATTAAATGTGATAATTTGATTCAGTTCGAAATAGCTTTGCCAACCGAATTGAACCATAAATGGACCTAGCTCCTCTCTTGAATCTAGAATTAGATAATAAGGCTGATTTTTTTTTTTACAAGTAAAATACAATGCATTAATAAAAGAAGAAAACATACATATAGACGGCAGTACCAACCTAAACTAAAGCTCGGGTAGATCATTATAGCTCGATAAAATATGCAAGTCAAGGACTGATGCATCATTTTCAACTTAATAGAGATTATGAGTGGCTCTGTTATGATTTCGACTTAGCCATTTACAGTTCCAAAAATTGATATAATGCGAAAAAATCAAGAAAACATTAATCAAAACTTTATAATTTCAAAGTGGAGATTACTTCCTGGCAATTGCACTAACGATATTTAGAGTATCAAAGCAAAAAGAACTTGTCTCCATCCTCTGGATCTTGCAACTGATGAAGCTAGTACCAAGGATCTCGATTGAGCCTGGACATGCTAATATTGTCTATGCTAAAGTGTTATGTTTTTAAGTTAGTTGTCAATTTCGTCCATAAAATTGCACGCAACCATCAATTTTATCCTCAAAATTAAACTGCTAACAAAATCTTCCCTATGTTATGAAAACCCCAACAATTTTATTCTTCCGTCCATCCAATTGTGATGCCGTTACTAATGCCGTCAAATCCGTTAATGATGTTTAAAAAAGGAAAAAAAATATTGAAATAAAGAACAAAATTTAAAGAATAAAATGAATTTCAAAATTAAAAATTTCCAGAAATATAAATAAAAATTTTATAAGATATACGAAATTATGAAAAAATATTTTTATAGATTTGAAAAATAGTTTATTTAATATTTCTAAAAATTTCAAAGAAAATTTATGTTTATAATGGAAATCAAATATAAAAGCAAAAAAATGTAAAATTATAAAAAATAAAAATATTTTATAAAATATGAAAAAGTTTAAAATGTTGAAATTTGTATAAATTTATTAAGAAAATGTAAATTTTTACAAAATTTACAAATAATTAGTAAAATTTGTAAAAAAACTTATAAATTTATAAACATTAACGAAAATTCATTAAAAAATTTAATATTTTGAAAGTTATCAAATTTTTTAAAAAATGTTTAGAAAATTTTTTGATGGACAGAAATATTAGTTGAGGACCATCGAAGTAACAGAAACAGTAGGACAACAAAGAGAACTAATGGAGTAGAAATTGCTAGGTAAAGAAAGATAAAAAAAAAAAGTAACATTAATTTTAAATTTAAAAAGAGCAAAAAAATAATATATGATACATATTTTTAAAAATATTTATAAACAGTTTTTAAGAATATAAAATTTTAAAATGTTTTCTAAAACTTTTAAAATATTTTATAATTTTTTGAAAATGTTAAACTTTGGTAAATTTTTTATAGTTATCAATTTCATAAATTTTTTAATTTTTAATAAATTTTTTAACTTTTATATATTTTATTGGATTTCTACAAATGTTAATAAATTTTTAAAAGTTTAATATTTATAACAACTTTGGACTTTTTTTAAAAAATGTATACCATTTTAATTTTTAATCTTAAAAATTTTATAAAATTCTTCATATCCTAAAACAAAATTTAATGAATTTTTGAAATTTTTGTATATTTCTATTTTTAAAATATTCATTTTTATTTTATTTTTTCATTTTTTCAAACTTTGTTAACAAATTTGACAGTGTTAATAGCGACATCAAGTGATGAAAGGATGGAATTTTTGGGTATTCATAACATTAGGGACATTTTTTTTATTGGCAATTTAACTTTTAAGATTAAATTGATGGCAACATGCCATTTTAGGGACGAAATTGATAATTAAGTATCTATTTTACCTTTTTTCTTTGACCAAGTGTTATATTTAGAGCAGTGAATACAAATATCCCAAATTTGGAAACTATTTTTTAAAAAATGGTTCGCCTTAAAATAATTCTATGAGTAGAGTAAGTAAAATGCATTTTGAAAACGAGTTTTCATTGTATTTTTTTTCAAAAACGTATTTTCTAAATGAGTTTTTAGTAAAAACTCACTTTATATCCACGTTTTACTTACCAAAATGCTAAACTCAACTTTAAAATAGGTTTTCAGGTAAAACTCGACTTCAAAATAAGTTTACTTGAAAAACTCGACTTCAAAATGAGTCTTCAAGTAAAACTTGACTTCAAAATTAGTTTTCTCGAAAAACTTGACTTCGAAATGAGTTTTCAGGTAAAATTCGACTTCAAAATGAGTTTTCAGGTAAAATTAACATAATCAACTCTAAAGTGGCATCGTGTAAAGAGCACGCAAGTGTGCTACTTCTTCAACCTAAAATACTTATACCTTCAATATCATCAGCAAATATGTAGAGATATTCAACTCAAGAAAATGACTAAACAAGTTCACATATATCAGAAACTCCAAACACTTCAAAACTTCCATCAATTTAAAATACTATTCAAATAATCCAACAAGCATCACAAATTAAAGAACACCAAAAGTATCACCATCATCATTCATCTATTTGTTGGCAACAAAAAATATAAAGTGCGACATTATCTATGCCTCCAACGATGCCTCTGGTACACATATCTAATAGGAGAAGAGCTGCCCGGGCCTGCTTCATCTATTGCAGGTGCATCTGCCGTAGGTGTTCTATCCCATGTTCAAGGTTCTATCTGGGTGACACCTTGACTCATGGCTTGATGTGCAAGATCTCAATACTTTTGAGGAGCTGGTGGAGTCCCTGAAGCACAAATAGATAGATCTACCACCTCAGGTATTTAGAATGACATGTTCGAGATCCTGAGAAGTAGAAGGAGAGGTAGATGGATCTTGAGGAGTAGGAGAACAAGGTGGAGCAGCTTCCTGATGACGACTCCTCCCAACACGGCTCCGCCGTTCTCTGTCGAACTGTAGAAGTTAGAGGAATCTATTGTTGTTCTTACTCATCTGCATGAAACAATCTAACACCTCTCTGACATCTAAGGAGATGTTTTGCAACTGCTGCAATGTGGCGTGCCTCCTCCAACGTGTCGGCTGTTTCAATCTGAACGAATGCATCTGCCTACATCCAATGAAATAAAATATATTAACGAAGGGCAAATGTCCCAGAAATACACGAACTTTGCCTAATTTGCTAATTCTACCACGAACTTTTACTTTTGATCTCGAAGGGCATGGACTTTTGATTTTTTGACACGTTTACCATGTCGTCAAATCTCCGTTAGTATTGTGGATGGAAGTTAAAAACTGCTGTTAAAATTGGTGAGTTGACAAATTTTCCCCTCTTGGAGCTGAAGATATATGACCATTTAATACACGAACTTTTCGTGATTTCCCAATTCTATCATGAACTTTGCGTGATTTCCAAACTCTACCACGAATTTTCACATTTGATTAGAATGATTAGGAATTGATAAATTTACCCCTCATGTGAACATTTATTCATTCATTACCCTCAAGTGAAATATCTTACGTGCCCTTACAAATGTGTTAATGAAAATTGAAAAACTTGAATAATCAATCACAACCTAACTCAAAAAGCTTGACTATTGGAGCCTATATAAATTTAGGTGATTTTTAAGGTGTTGAAAAAATTGATCAATAAACTTAGATGTGGATCCAAAAAACCTGTAGAGCTTGAGACTGATTGGGATTATGTAAAAAATATGATATTATATGTAATTATTTATCTTATATTGGATTTTGATAACAATATATATTTCACATAATTTCGATCGGTCTTAGACTCCATTGGATTTTTTCTGGATCGGGACCTAAATTTCTCATGTAAAATTTTTAACATCTTAAAAATTATTCGAAATTTATATAGGGCTCAAAAATTCAATTTTTTGGGGCGAGTTGGGTCTTTTGTTGGATTTTTTATTTTCATTTGCAAATTAGAAAGAGTTTCAAATTGAAACACTAATTTCGAAATTATAATGCATAGAACAAATTGATTCGTAAAGTCTTATTGTTGTCACCAAAAATTTCCTATTTCTACCAATCCTTGAAGCAACTCTTTAAACTTGCCTTCAAGGAACTTTTTTATAAATTCATGATGAAGGAATATCATTCGCAATTGAGGGACAAATTTGTCAATTTCTAACCATTGTAATCAAAACTGAAAGATGTGGTAGAATTAGGAAATCACACAAAGTTCGTGGTAGAATCGGGAAATCACGCAAAGTTCGTGTAGTAAATGGTCATATGTCTTTAGTTTCGAGAGGGCTACAATTGTCATTTCACTGTTGATAAATGACCGTTAGTGCTTCCGTTAATGATAGTAACGGAAAAAAGACGATATGGTAGACGTGGCAAAAAATCAAAAGTTCATGCCCTTCGAGATCAAAAGTAAAAGTTTGTGGTAGAATTGGCAAAACATGCAAAGTTCGTGTATACCAGTCGGCGCAACCTGCAAACCAACAACCCCTTTCACTGGTCGAGGCGGTCCTTTCTCTCGAGGTCGCACTGGAGGTCGAGGCTGAGGGCATGGCTGAAACCCTCGAAGCACCTCTGCTTTCGGTGGTCCTGCTTCTGGCGTGATTCTACTGGAGACTGACAACTATGCTGCCCATGGGCCCTTTATCTATCGAGGTCAGGCCCGAGGCCCACTGCGCTTTTCTGCTGGCTCCAGCAGCCCACACTACCCATTTGGCCCACTGAACAACATGCCCAATGGCTCCTCCAGCTTTTCTTCCTCCTCACAAACTGGTTCTGGGTCTGCTCAGCCTTCACACCTCCATGGACTCCCCCATGCATATGGGTCTCAATTTGCGGTTATTTGTCAGATGTGCAACCAAATGGGCCACACGACCCCTCTTTGTCCCGCTAATAATTCTTTCAGTCCGCAAGTTAATTATGTGGAAGCTTCCTCTGCTGGACTCTACGACCTCGACTGGTACATGGATTTCAGAGCTACTAATCATGTCACTTATGATTTCACAAATCTTAGTATTCGGGACGAATGTCCCAACTCCGATCAGGTTCTTATGGGTAATGGTAAATCCTTACCTGTTCTGGCTTCTGGCACTTCTTATCCCTATTCTTCTATCCATCCCCTATATTTACAGGATCTCAAACTTCTTTGTTGAATTTCTTGAATTTCACCCACACTTCTTTGTTGAATTTATTGAATTTCACCCATGCTTCTTTGTTATTAAGGATCTCAAAATGCACCAGGAGATGTTGCGGGGTCAGGTTAAAGATGGACTCTATTGCTTGCCATCAGGATGATTGAACAGACTTCAAGTTCTTCTTTCTACAGCAGAGTCCAGCATCCTATGGCACCATCATCTAGGTCACCCATCCTTTTCAATTGTCAGTCGTGCTTTACGCATGTTTACTTCCTTAAATAAAGATCATCTTGGCTTTACTTGTTCTACTTGTCGGCAAGGCAAAATTATCAATTGCTCATTTCCATTAACAATGAATAAGAGTATTGCATTGTTTGATCTTGTTCATATCGATATCTAGGGTCCTGCACGTGTGTCTTCTCCTATAGGCCATAAATACTATATTCACTTTCTTGATGGTTTTAGCAAATTCTCATGGTATTTCAGACTCAAATCTAGAGTTGACGTTCCACGAATTTTTTGGATATTCCATCTTCAAGTAGAAAATATATGTAGACATAAAATAAAATTTCTACAATCTGATGGAGCCAAAGAGTTTCTTTCTAGTGAATTTCAGACGGAATTCAAAATAATGGCATTTTTCATCGAATCTCTTCTCCTCATGCACCACATCAGAATGGTTCTACTGAGTGCAAACATCGCCACATAGTTGACATGGGTCTCACCTTTCTCTATCATGCATCCCTACCCTCCTCCTTCTGGGACTACGCTTTTGAGGCTGCGGTCCATATAATTAATCATCTGCCCACCAAAGCTCTTGCTTACAAAACATCATTTGAACTACTTCATGGACATCCACCTGATTACAGCACTCTCTGCATCTTTGGATGCCTTTGCTTTCCTTATCTATGCCCCTATACTCATCATAAACTTGAACCTTGCTCTCGTTCGTGTGCCTTTCTTGGATATCCTGTTCACTACCAGGATTATCGGTGTTTGGATCTTTCATCTGGTCGAGTCTTCATATGTTCCAAAGTTGTCTTCGATGAGTCTTCCTTCCCCTATAGGACTTTTCGGCCTGCTGTGACGACAAGCAACCCATCTATTTCTGGACCCAATCATCTGTCTGGTAACTTTTCCACCACCTCTCCTACCTCTTTACCTATTCCACCTACATTACTTACTTCAAATCCAAGTTCCTCTTTGTTGCCTCCTGTGTCCTCTGACATGCTTGCAGGTTCTCCGAAATACAACTGCCAGTCCCTAGGCCAGTTGGGTCCTTCAGTTGATGTTGCCACTCCTCAGCGGACTCATCCCATGGTTACCTGATCGCGTGATGGCTCTCTTCCACCTTGACGATTTAATGTTTCTCATCACCTTGTTGCTTTTCATGTCTCTACTGCCTTACAGGAGCCTCGGACCTTTAACAAGGCCTAAAAATCACACCACTGGCGAGCTGCCATGTTGGAGGAGTTTCAAGCACTCTTGTAGAATCACACCTGGGATTTGGTTCCTTCCTCTTCGTCACAAAACGTCATTTGGTGCAAATGGGTAGTGTTGTTAATTGGGTCGGTTCGGCTCGGAACTAGCCTGTATAACCCGTGAACTGGCTCGGACTGGTTAGGAACTGTAACCGGCCCGACCCCTACAGGTTAAGGCTCAGTTACGGTTTGGGTCAGCGAAATTGGCCCATTGAACCGGAACTGGCCCGGCCCGTTCTAGGCTCGGAACAGGCCTGAAACCTTGAACCGGCCCCTATTGGCCCGGAACGATTTCTTTTTTATTTTACCTCCCCTTTCTTTAGTTGCCAGTGGTCAAATGACCATGGCTCTCCACCTTACCACCAAGCAGGTAGCCTAGGTTGCCTAGTTTTTACCCTACTCCCCCTCCCCCCACGCCCACAGACAGACTGTGAGTCTGTGAAGTGTGTCTGTGTAAGCAATGATCACGCCATATGATCATTGCTTTACTATTATTATTATTATTATTATTATTTATTTTTATATAATTTGTATCATATCTAAAACACTATAAATACTCCACATATTTAACAATCTAGCTCACTCCAATTTTCTACTCTTCTCTCTTAATTCTACATCTCTCTCAAGTATTTCTCTAACTTCCGATCGTGTTCGACGGGTATGGTTCTTTATCGGAGTTCCCAACTAAAAGACCGATTCATCATCGGAGTTAAAAATAAATAATTCAAGTTTATTTCAAAATGGTATAAATCAAGTATGCCCTAATCAAATTAGTTATATAATATTAAATGTAAAAATGTAAATAAAAATATGATGTAGTCCAATTGGTTAAGGTTCTTTACTTTGAAGTAGAAGACTTGGGTTCGAATCCTAACGATGAAATTTTTTATTTTTATTTTAAAATCGTACATTAAATCTTAAACAATACTCTAAAAGTAAAAAAATAATAAAAAAGAAATTTGACCAGTTCAGCCCGGACCGAGCCGCGATCAACCGGTATGTGTGCCTGTTCCGGGCCGGTTCATTTGGACCCAAACTGTGGACCCGGACCGAACCGGACTGTTTGAATCCCGGTCAGATTTGGGCCCGCCCCAGCCTGTTCAACCTGGATCTCATACCGATCATGGTTGCTCCCTCTATGGTCTAAAGCAGGCTCTAAGATCATGGTTCGAATGGTTGAGTCACTTTTTTTTGGACCTTGGTTTCACTGGATCTCATACCGATCCTTCTCTATTTATATTACGAGGCCCTGCGTACCTCATCTTCCTTCTCATATACATTGATGACATCATTCTCACTGGAACTCCAGGTGCGCCATTTACATCTCTCTTTACTGCTCTCATGAAGGAATTTGCCATGAAAGATCTCGGTCCTCTTCATTTCTTCCTTGGCATCAAGGCTCGCTCCACCTCCACTGGACAGTAACTTGACACAAAGCAAATACATTTATGACCTTCTTAAGCGCACCTCCATGTTGAACTATAAACCTCTGCGCTCCCTAGTCGCTCTTGGTCCAAAGTTATTCACTCTCGATGGTGACACGTTTGATGATCCTCACTTATATAGAAGTATTATTGGGGCACCATTACCTTTGGGCTTCATCTCTATCATGGCTTAGTGTCCTCTCTTCTGGCTTTTCTGATGCCGACTGGGCAAGATGTCTAAATGATCGATGCTCTGTCAGTGGCTTTATCATCTACCTCAGTCCTAATCCCATATACTGGAGTTCCAAGAAACAGCAGACAGTGGCACGTTCAAGCACAGAGTCGGAGTACAAAAGTCATGCTAATGCCACTTCGTAACTCATTTGGCTACAGTCCCTTCTGTGAGCTGGGGTTTCCTCTGCGACATGTTCCCACACTCTAGTGTGATAATCTGTCTGCTATATACCTCACTACTAATCCAGTTTTTCATGCTCGTACCAAACACATAGTGATTGACCACCACTTTATTTGTGAACGTTTTCTACGGAAGGACCTCGCTATTCGATTCATCAATTCCACTAATCAATTGGTTGATGCTCTCACCAAGGGTCTTTCTTCCTCCTGCTTTGCTGCTATTTGTACCAAGTACACTCTGGTTCCTCCCTCATTGCACTTGCGGGGGAGTAATAGACAGGAAATCACTACACAAGATTCTAGCACAATCCAGAGCGATTATAGATGATATTGTTTCCTAATCTGTTCATGTACATAATTACTTACCTTGTATATACACCTGTATAATCACTGTATATGTCTATCAGTAATATTGAGCAATACACAGAAAATCATTCCCTTTAATCTCTCGTCTTCAGTCTTTCATCTTTAGACTTTCAGGATGCAACTAGAAAAATGGTAACTGCTGGGTATGAGGTATGGGATGCTTTTTTAAAGGTACACGTTATTATTTTATATAAAGGTTTCCTCTAAAGTTAATTATAGTGATTTCAATTTTTTAAAG
>JAOYND010010991.1:0-12632 GCA_025802135.1 Lagerstroemia fauriei | reverse complement strand
CCGCAGTGAAATAATAAGACATGTCTGTTCGTCTTACTTTGTCTCATTCCTGATGATGAACATTTGCAGATTTGCTGGTGATGAAAATTCGCTCATATATTTGTAAGGGTAAATTGCCTACAGCGTCACGTGCTACAATAAAATTTTCTATATTTTCATAAATTTTAGTAATAGTAAAAATTATAATATACTTTATTCTATTTTTATGAGAACACCGTTAATATTTTTGTTAAAATCTGACATGGCAAGCAAACATGTCTTGTAATGCACAGTTGGCACACATGTGGTATGCCACATCATTAATTTCTTAAAAATGTTAAAAAATTAGAGAAAAATAAGAAATTTATTTTAAATTTTCAAAAAAATTCAAACAAATACATAACATATAGAAAATATTTTTAAAAATAATACGAAATTTTAGAAATAAAAATAACAGATAAATATTATATTAGTCATAATTAAAATATACAAATAATAAAAAAATTCAAAAATGTAGAAATACTTAGAAAAATGGAAACTATACTTAATTGAAATTAAAAAAATTTAAAAATATAAAATGAAAAATGAAAAATAAAATAAATTAATAAAATAAATGCAAAATAGAAATTAAAAAATTATAAAAAAATAAAAATACATGATAAATTAATTAATTAAATAAATAATTTTAAGATAAATTATGAAAAAATAGAAATAAAATTCAAACTTAATATTACATCCAATATCTTATCACATCTAGGATAGCGAACTTTGTCAAGATTCCCTATAACTCACGAATTGAGTTGGAAATTTCAGGTTTAAAAATTTACTATATTTCACATTTGGGTATGATTAAGGACTCATGAAAATTCAATAGTGAGTTAAAAGATAGGTGAAATTAAATAATTCACCGGAAAAATATAAACAAAAATTAGTAAAATTTGATGGAGTATTAAATGATTTTCTCTCGAGCTTGTGGGTGACTGTGCCGCACACTCTAAAATCTATCCTTGGATATGATAAGAAGTTTGAGCGTTTTCAAATCTTATTCGATTACTACCAAGTTTGTCCAATTCGCAGCGGCTCACTTTTTTTGTCTATGAAATCCCTAAATCCATATATGTATTATTGAGTTTGAATTTTATTTCTATTTTTTAAGAGTTTTATTTTCAAATTTTTATAATTTGTATTTATTTTTTGATTTATCTTACATTTTATATTTTTATTTTTTAGTTTTTGTGAGACCAGCCCAGCCCATGGGCCTTGGCCCAATGAAAGCCAGTGACAAATGCTTGGCTCGATTGGCAAATCAGACGCAATTTCTGTTTCCACCGCCACATGTGTCGTGCATATATTTTAGCCACCGAATGTTTTCTTCATTCATCGTCATAAATTTTTTTACAAACCGAGAGAACATGGAGTGAGAGATTGAAGAACGGAGAAGACGAGAGGACGGCGGGCGAGAAACGAATAGGTAATTAAGATCCAATTCGAATCAAATAAATTATACTACTCAATGTTATATACATAATTTAGTGGGAATTAGTTAGTTAAATATGTTTCTACAAGTTTTAACATGATAGGTGAAAGTCGTAGAATCAATAAAAGTAGAAAGAATAATGTCATAGAATAATTTTTTGGATCATTTCTAATATAAACATATATGATATATCTTGATTTTGTTGTGAATGATATGATAGGAACTGAGGAGGTCAAAAATAAACATCTTGCGAATCTAGCATAGTGAAGGAATTGCTCGAAGGGGGTTGTGAGTACTCTTTTTTGCTGTAAAATAATTTATAGTATTTTATATATATTTATGCCAGCATTTCGTATAACATATATATATATATATATGTAACTGGATGGGTGAGATTTGCACGGCTGATTACCTATGCATGTAAAGTAATTGCATGCATGACCGATTGCATTGCATATTGCATGCACAGGTAAATCGGCAATGCAGTAAATAGTGTGTGCATTATGTGTATTTTTCATTATTGTATGTGACAGCAAATAGCCATGATGATCGCTAAGCCGGTGAACTAGAAATGGGCCAAAAAAAAAAGATAAGAAAAGATAAAGAAAAAGTGGAAAGAGAGAAATATTTGATTTACCGCTATTGTCCAACGATATTCAAAAGTAAGATAATAAAAATTGCTCTTACCGCCAGAGGGTAATGGGCGGCCCCCGCGGAGTGTGGTATGTAGATAAAGGGTACCGGGAGATGGGAGGTAGAATATATTGATTGAGGCACGGGGTCACGGTGTTGTCGGAGAGAGGTAGTGTCGATACCGTCATAACTCTGTTGCAGAGGGAGTGCGACCCCATGGCTATTGTTTGTTATGATTGATTGTATGCATTGCATATATAGTATTTGTCATATATAATACTTGTTATCCTTGTTGTGATTTGCTAATACGTACTGTATCGATGATTTTATTTATAATGTTATTCTACTTGGGAAATTTGTACTCACTGAGCCCGCAACTCACCACTACGATTTTTTCTTTTCCAGATAAATAGAGGAAGGACAAGTAGCTCAGCTGCCATTTTGCATCGGGGATCGACATTAGGCCTTTTTGATAACTAGGCTATCAGAGTATGTACATTAGAAATGTGAAGTTTCTGCATATAATGTTACGACCTGAACTTTTGGTGGGATTGTTTATACATTATAGAAAAGACGTGTTGTAAGTAGGAATATGATGCTGGATGAGAGCTTATCTGGATGAAAATTTTATAACATGTTTAGTTAGTATGGAATATTGTGAAAATAAGAGGAAATTCTGCTGAAATTTTGGGTCGTGACAATTTTGGTATCAAAGCACAGGTTGAAGATTCTGTAGACTTATATAGATACATGATCCCCTCATGGCTTTTTACTAGGTTAGGAATTTTGCGGCCGAGTCATCATTTATTTTTGTGAATTATATATTTGGGCAATCTATTTTTGAATTGGTAATTCACAATGAGACCTACACGTGTTCGCTGTTCCTCATAGATACCGACAGGAAGAAGAGGCGAGGGGCCAAGAAGCACCTTAGGTCCCAGCAAAAGACCAGATTTCACAGGCTCGTCCTCAAGAGATTTCAGTGGATTCTATAGATAGAGGTTTACATGTTCATGGTACTTTGGATGTAATGGACCATCTGGTCGAAGACCAGACTCAACTAATTTAGCAACAATCAGCCTTTTATTAGCAACAAGTAGCAGTACCTGCAAATCTTGAGCAGCAGAGAATACCATATAAGAATTTCAGGAAGTTAGGCCTCCTTCATTCTCGGGAATAGCAAAACCTGAGATAGCAGAGAACTGGATTGCGGACATGGAGATGATCTTTTCTGTCATGGGAGTTCCAGATGAACAACAAGTCGTTTTGGCAGCATTTATGTTGACAAGAGATTCTAGACATTGGTGGGAGGTGACTGAAAGAAGATTTGATCCGACTTCTACAAGTACCCAGTTCACTCAGGCATTCTTTGAGAAGTATTATCCAATTTGGTATTAGAGAGTTCCTGAACTTGAAGCAAGGAGGCGAGTTAGTGGCTGAATATGAAATGAAATTTACTCATCTATCTCGGTTTGCTCCAACTTTGGTCAGCGATGAAGTTGCGAAGTGCAGTCGGTTCCTGGATGGCCTAAATATTGAGCTAAGATCTCAGCTTTCGATTTTCGAGCTTTCCAGATTTTCTGAACTGTACAACAAGACTCTCATTGCTGAACAGGATTTGCAAGATGAGATAACAGAAAGGGAACAACAATGGAAAACTCGACGTGATCCGATCCCAGAAGGAGTTTACAGGGCATCAAAGCGAGGTGGGTATGCACCAAGTTCATCTAAAGGAAAAGCTGTTTATCAGTCGACTCCAGTTTTGTCCGGTCGTTTCTCAGGAGAAGGACAAAGTAGACTCAGTCTTCCCAGAAGTCGTCCTTGTCAGACATGTGGTCGTATACATGTAGGTGAATGTTCACAATCAAACTTGCTTCCAGTGTGGAATGAAGGGACATTTATGATGAAATTGTCCTCAGATCACCTCATCAATTGGCAATGCTAATGTGGCAGTGAAATCAGAGGGAGATCTTTCCCAATCAGAGGAAAAGGACAGGCAAGTGGATCACAGAGTTATCGGGGTCGAGGGACTGGATCAACAGCAAGTGATGCAAGACAATCGACTCCTAGAATGACTCAAGCGAATAAGCCCATGACACAAGGATGATTTTTCACCCTAACTTGGAGTGATGCAGAGGCGACCCTGATAGTTGTCACAGGTAAATTAACTCTCTTCGATAGGTCAGCACAAGTACTTATAGATCCAGGCTCTAGTCATTCATTTATCTCATTACATTATGCAACACATGCCAACGACCCTCAAGAATCGTTAGACTATTATATGTCTATAGTAACACCCACTGGGGAGAGCCTAGTTGTTCATAAGATATATCACCGATGTCAGATTCAGCTTGGGGATAAGGAGATGGAAGTGGATTGGCTTTCTTCTCATCATGCGTCCATCGAATGCTATAGAAAGGAAGTTGTATTCAAGATACCGAATGAGGCTGAATTTAAGTGGCACGGAGACCAGAGAGACATACCATTTAGTTTCATATCCTATACCAAAGCAACTAAATTGTTGAGGCGGGGATGTGAAGGATATATAGCGTATGCTATGGCTACTGGAATAGAATCACCGAAGATAGCTGAGATTCCCATGGCTTGTGAGTTCCAAAATGTATTTCCAGATGATCTGCAAGGGCTGCCACCATACAAGGAAATTGAATTCATCATTGAATTAAAGTCAGGCACTGCACCAATTTCCATGGTACCAAATCGTATGGCTCCAACTGAACTCAGGGAATTGAAGACACATATACAAGAACTACTGGAAAAGGGATTCATTAGGCCTAGTGTATCACCTTGGAGTGCTCTTGTGTTATTTGTCAAGAAGAAAGACGACACCTTGAGATTGTGTATTGATTACAGAAATTGAATCGAGTCACCATACGCAAAAAGTATCCATTGCCACAAATAGATGATTTGTTTGATCAGCTCGGGGGTGCCATCGTGTTTTTGAAGATTGATCTCCGATCGGGATACCATCAACTGAAGATAAAAGATTCAGATGTGCCCAAGACTGCTTTTCGTACTAGATATGGACATGATGAATTTCTCGTGATGCCTTTCGGTTTGACTAACCCTCCTGTAGCCTTCATATATTTGATGAATCGAGTGTTTCAGCCTTACCTTGACAGATTCGTGGTAGTCTTCATTGACGATATTCTGATATATTCAAGGGACAAGGATGAACATGAACAACATCTGAGAATTGTCTTGCAAACTTTGAGGGAGAAACAACTTTATGCAAAGTTCAGTAAGTGTCAGTTCTTACTAGATCGAGTGGAATTTCTTGGGCATGTGATTATAGAAGGCATATCAATCGACCCTGCAAAGATTGAAGTTGTTCTGAATTTTAGACGAGTAATGCAACTGAAGTAAGGAGTTTCCTGGGGTTAGCAGGATATTATCGAAGATTCGTAGCTGAATTTTCTCTTATTGCTGCTCCACTAACAATGTTGACTCGGAAGAATGTAAAATTTGAGTGGACAATGGACTATGAGTAGAGTTTTCAAGATTGAAGAATCGATTAACTACTGCACTAGTGCTCATCATTCCATCACCAGAAGAAGGTTTTGTGATTTATAGTGATGTATCTCATCAAGGGTTAGGCAGTGTGTTAATGCAACATGGTAAAGTGGTGGCTTGTGCTTCTCGACAGCTCAACAATCACGAAAGGAGCTGTTGTAGTGTTCGCCTTGAAGATTTGGAGGCATTATCTCTATGGAGCAAAATGTGAAATCTACACAGACCACAAGATTTAAAATATTTGTTTACCCAAAAGGAGCTTAACTTAAGGCAGAGACGATAAATAGAATTAATAAAATATTATGACTGTATGATTCATTATCATCCAAGAAAGCCTAACGCGGTCGCCGATGCATTGAGTCGCAAATCTTCAGCAATCTTGGAAAGTATCTGCAGTGTTCAAGACATGTTATTTAATGAATTAAGATCATTGAATGTTAAACTGGAAGTGATAAGGACTGGGGCATTGATGGCCATATATGACATGAAGCCAGTTTTGATTGATCGGATTCAAGAGGCACAACAAAAAGACCCATTCCTGATGAAAGTGAAAAGCGAGATGAATGAAGCAAAGAGAGCTGGCTTTACACTTACTGAGGATGGTACATTGATGTTTCAAAAAAAATTTGCGTACCAAACAACAATGAGTTGAAGAAAGAGATTCTCACAGAGGCTCATAGTTCACTTTATGCCATGCACCCTGGTAGTACGAAGCTGTACCACACTCTAAAAACAAGCTACTGGTGGAATAATATGAAAAGAGATATAGCAGAGTTTATTGCGAAATGTTTAGTGTATCAGCAAGTCAAAGCAGAACATCAGCATCCATCGGGATTACTCTAACCACTACCTGTTCCAGAGTGGAAATGGGATAGGATCACCATGGACTTCGTATCTGGACTACTATTCTATATGGATGATAGTTGATCGCTTGACAAAATCTGCTCACTTTCTACCAGTCAAATCGACATTTTGTGCTAATAAGTTAGCACAACTATTCATTGATGAGATAGTCAGGCTTCATGGAGTTCCAGTATCTATTGTATCAGATAGAGGCTCGTATTTTACTTCAAAATATTGGAACAGTTTTGTGAATGCTATGGGAGCCAAGCTGAATCTGACCATTGCTTTTCATCTAGAAACTGATGGACAGTCAGAACAAACCATTCAGGCCTTGGAAGACATGTTGAGAGCTTGTGTCATAGAATTTACAGGCAACTGGGATGATTATTTACCTTTAATGGAATTTGCCTACAATAACAGTTATCAATTCGGTATTGGAATGGCACCATATCAATTATGGTAGAGTTTGTCGGACCCCAGTATGTTGGAATGAAGGTGGAGAACGACAGTTAACCGACCCTGAGATTGTGGACTTGACTGCTGAGAAAGTAAGAATCATCAGAGACAGGTCAAAAATAGCCCAAGACTAGCAGAAAAACTATGCAGACAAGCGAAGGAAAGACCTTGAATTCCAGGTGGGTGATTACGTTTTTCTGAAGGTATCTCATTGGAAGGGTATTATGAGATTTGACAAGAAGAGAAAACTCAGTCCAAGGTATCAGGCTGTATGAGATTCTTGAACGCATCGGTAAAGTGGCATACAGATTGGTTCTACCTCTTAATTTATCTCGCATAGATAATGTGTTTCACATCTCGATGCTACTCAAATATGTGCCAGATCCTTTCATCATTCTCGGTTATCAGCCAGTTGAGCTAAACGAAGACTTGACTAATGAGGAAGAACCTGTGGCGATAGTGGATAGAAAAGAACAGATCCTTCGAACAAATAGAATACCACTGATGAAAGTCTTATGGAGAAGCCAGTCTAAAGAAGAAGCAACCTGGGAACCTAAGGATGCTATGCAGATTAAATATCCCTACCTTTTCCTTGTATCAGGTAAATGATTGCGAGGACGATATTTTAATTAGTGGAGAGGAAATGTGAGCCCGGCCCATGGGCCTTGGCCCAATAGAAAGCCTAGTGACAAATGTTTGGCTTGATTGGCAAATCAACTGCAATTTCTGTTTCCACCGCCACACGTGTCGTGTACATATTTTAGCCAGTGAATGTCTTCTTCATTCATCGTCATAAGATTTTTTACAAATCGAGAGAACAGAGAGCGAGAGATTGTCGAACGGAGAAGATGAGAGGACGGCGGGCGAGAAAAGAATAGGTAGTTAAAGTCCAATTCAAATCAAATAAATTATACTACTCAATGTTATATACATAATTTAGTGGAAATTAGTTAGATAGATATGTTTCTACGAGTTTTAACGTTATAGGTTAAAGTCGTAGAATCAATAAAAGTTGAATGAATAATGTCCTAAAATAAATTTCGGGATCAATGATATATCTTGATTTCTTTGTGAATGATATGATAGGAATTGAGGAGGTCAAAAATAGATATCTTGTGGATCCAGCATAGTGAAGGAATTGCTAGAAAGGGGGTTGTGAGTGCTCTTTTCCGTTATAGAATAATTTATAGTATCTTATATATATTTATGCAAGCAAGCATTTCGTATAATATATATATATATGTAACTGCATGAGTGATATTTGCATGGTTGATTACCTATGCATGTAAAATGTGTATATATATATATATATATAGTAATTGCATGCATGACCGATTGCATTGCATATTGCATGCACAAGTAAATCGGCAATGCAGTAAATAGTGTGTGCATTATGTGTATTTTTCATTATTGTATGTGATTGTAAATAGTCATGGTGACTGCTAAGCCGGTGGGCTAGAAAAAGAAAAGAAAAGAAAAGATAAAGAAAAAGTGAAAAGAGATATATTTAATTTACCGCTGGTCTCCAGAGATATTCAAAAGTAAGATAATAAAAGTTACTCTTACCGCGAGAGGGTAATGGGCGGCCTCCGCGAAGTGGGATGCGTAGATGAAGGGCACCGAGAGATGGGAGAAAGAATATATTGATTGAGACGTGGAGTCACGGTATCGTCGGAGAGAGGTAGTGACGACACCGTCATAATCTGCCGCAGAGGGAGTGCGACCACGTGGCTATTGTTTGTTATGATTGATTGTATGCATTGCATATATAGTATTTGTGGTATATAATACTTGTTATCCTTGTTGTGATTTGCTAATATGTATTGTACCAGAGATTTTATTTATAATGTTATTCTACTTGGGAAATTTACACTCACTGAACCCGCAACTCACCCCCTGCGATATTTTTTTTCAGATAAATAGAGGAAGGACAAGCCGCTTAGCTACCATTTTGTATCGAGGATCGACATTAGGTCTTTTTGATAACTAGGCTATCAGGGTATGTACATTAGAAGTGTGAAGTTTCTGCATATAATATTATGACTTGAACTTTTGGTGGGATTACTTATACATTATAGAAAAAACGTGTTGTGAGTAGGAATATGATGCTGGATGAGAGCTTATCTGGATGGAAATTTTATAACATGTTTAGTTAGTGCGGAATATTGTGAAAATAGGAGGAAATTCTGTCGAAATTTCGGATCGTGACAGTTTTTTTAATTTTATTTCTAATTTCACCTAAATTTAGTTTGCATTTTTTGAAATATTTCTATTTTATTTTTATTTATTTTTATATTTTTTATTTATGACTTATATAATGTTGATCTATTTTTTATTTAAATATGTATTTTTTTTATTTTTAAAATTTCATATTATTTAAAAAATAGTTTCTATATTTTATCCAATTTTTTATTTTTTTACAATTTTTGAAATTTTCTTATTTTTATCTAATTTTTTTAGTATTTTTATGAAATTAACAAATGGCACGTGTATGCCAATTGTGCATTACAAGCCATGTCAGCTAGCTGCATCAGATTTTAACAGAAATTTCGACGGTGTTAGTTTTCATGACAATGTGAGAAAAATTAACAAGGTATATGACAACTTTCGCTATTATTGAAGTCCATAATAATAAAGGAAATTTCGGCTAATGCCACTAATTCTATGTGGACGTGCTTTCTAACGTGAATGTCACTTATACATGGGTTTTATCGTGATATGTACCCATAATATTTTTAAATAAAAATATGAAAATTCATAACAATTATAAATTGTGAAAATTCCTATAGCACCAAACCACGCCTAACTTAGATAAATAGTACCATTTTATAAATACTTTTAAAAGTAATACCTCTATTGAAGGCTCTTCAATGAAATTTTTTATAATACCTAAAATGCCCTCCTCATAACTCAACCACCATCGACCTGCTCATTCTTCCCCTACAATTTTTGCTCCATTTACATAGACCTTGATACTTTATAAATAAATCCCGGTAGTTATCCAGATTTTCAAACACATGTTCTAAACTTAAATAAGTAATGATATGTCATGTATATGTCCGGATGCCTCATAGATAAGTCATGGTGATTGTCCAAATTTTTGCACATGTTATAAACTTAATATGTCCCCGTTACGCTAAATTTAGGTCTTAATACTTTATAAATAGGTCATAATAATTGTCCAGATTTTCAAACACGTGTTCTAAACTTAAATAGGTACATATATGCTATACATATGTCCTATCGCTTCATAAATAGGTTCCAGTGGTTGTTCAGATGTTGGAATATGTTCCAAACTTAATGGTTCTTTAAATCCTAATACTTCATAAATAGGTCTAATTAGTTGTCTAGATTTTAGAACACATGTCCTAAAGTTAATATATCCCGATACGTTTTAAACAGGTCTTGACACTTTACATAATAAGTATCAGTATTATATCAATAATCCACAAAAAAAAACCCAGTTGGAAAGCGAAGAGAGAATGAATGGTGACTGGCCGGAGATCTGAAAATTTTGAGAGGGAAGAGAGAATGAACAGTGAGGAAGAGAATAAGGTAATGACGATGAAATAGGTCTTGGTACCATATCAAGATATCCCGATAGTAAATAACTAGGTCCTGAAAAATTTACTTCGAAATTATTGAGTAAAATTGTAGAAAATCCTAGTAAAATCAAACCTACCAAATACAGAACGGTGAGGAAGAGAGTGAAGTAGTGAGTGATAAAATAGGTCTATATATCCCCTCAATAGGTCCAGAAAAATTCCAGTTCAATAAAATTGATAAGAATCTATGAAAACCCCAGTTTAAACCTACCAAACACAAAATCAAGATGGAGTAAGGTCTTCAAAGAGCACAAACCTGAGACAGATTG
The DNA here is from genome assembly GCA_025802135.1 of Lagerstroemia fauriei. NCBI lineage: Eukaryota > Viridiplantae > Streptophyta > Magnoliopsida > Myrtales > Lythraceae > Lagerstroemia > Lagerstroemia fauriei. Next base: position 1,839 of record JAOYND010010991.1, on the reverse strand, counting down.
GAGCCGAGATCCACGATAAAGACCAGCCGAGACGAAAAGATATGAGTCGAACAGTAACATAGAGAAAGTAGAGAGGCGGGATAGATGGATAAGTGAAATGTCGAAGAAGGAGAAAGGGGCAGATTGAGAGAGGCAAGAGATGAGAGGTAAGATGGGGTGAAATGAGAAGGGAAGATGGGATGAAATAAAGGGAAGATTTGATTTTGAATAAATAAAAGATAAAATACACAATATTCATAACCTGGTACTATTTTTGTAAATTTTTATAATATTAGTACTATTTGAATAAGATAGAACAAAAGTTGTGCTATTTTTACTGATTAACATTTTTAAAAATTTAGAAAAACACTAAAAAATTACAAAAAAAATAGAGAATATAGAAAAATTAGAAAAGTTTAGTTAAATAAGAAATTAGTGTTAGAAAAATTAAGCGATTTTTTTCAAAATATAGAAAATAATAGAACATTTAGAAAATTAGAGAATTGAAAAAATATTTAAAATTAAGGTAACCTTTAAATTAAAATTTTTTATTAACTTTTAGATAAATTTTAAAAATAGAAAAAAAGAAAATTTTAAATTATTCGAATAAAATTTTGTATAATTTTTTTAAAAAAATGCAAAAGTAGAAGTACTTAGAATTTATAAAAAATGAAAATTACACAAAAGTTTATAAAATATTAAAAACTTAAAGAAACTAGCAAATGACTTGTGTTAATGTTCTACGAGCATTGTCAAGAACAAGCTGTAAATGACAAAAATGTTGATATGCTTAAATTGAAAGTATAGCCCGAAATATTCACGGTAGGTAAAGTCCACTATCAGCAGCGCCATCTTTCAGATTTCATCTTAACCACCCTCTATTACCCTCTCTTCAACTCACTTGTGCAGTTTCTGTTCCTACTATTCCGTTTAAATTGTAAAAGTATCTGGAATTTTAAAATGTTACAAAAATTATACATAAGTTTTATAAAATATTAAACTTTTCAGAAACTAGCAGACAACCAGTAATATGCGTAATAAACATTGTTAAGAATAAATTACAAGTTATACAAAAACCGAGACACTTAAATTGAAAGTTAGAGACATCTCATTTTGACCCGGATAAGGTATGGACTTTGATCATGAGAAAATGGGTAGACTAGTGGCCATACGTAATGATTAGGGTTGAATTAAGCGGCTCAAATGACATCAAAATTAAATAATCTCGAGGTTGATTCGAAGAACACTCAATTAGCTTCTGTTAGACATATTATGAACCCCGAGAACGGTCAAAGTTCAGCCAATGATAGATCACAAGTGATATTCACCAAAATTGATCATCAGATAGGAGTTCCGAGCTCATAAGGCAAACCTAATTAAACTAAGACGGAGCAAATTTAGAGTCGCTATCAAGGGCACTTAATTAGCTTCAATTTGACCTATCATGGGCCCCAGTTTTTTACCTCGAGAAGAAGATATAATTTTTTAAGTAAAATTAGATAATCTATTAAGTTCGTCCAGAATTGGCCAATTTAATTTGCAAAATCATAGCATCATTATCCACACATGTTTTTTTCTTGCGCTCCGTGCACTTCACGCTTCACGCATGAATTCTTTCTACGCTCGGTGCGTATTTTTATTTTATGCTCCGTGCGCTTCATTTTCTGCGTGTGTTTTCTTCTATACACTCTGCGCATATTTTTCTTTTGCACTCCATGCGCTTCATGCTCCGTGTGTGTTTTCTTCTTATGCTCTATGCCTATTTTCATTTTGCGCTCTATGCTCTTCTAAATTTTTAAAATTTTCTATGAAAAGTTATTCAAACAAAAGTCCCTAAGGAAAAACGTAGTGAAAAGGTCC
>JAOYND010010887.1:0-12640 GCA_025802135.1 Lagerstroemia fauriei | reverse complement strand
CAACATATACCTCTTACTCTCTGTACATGTGTAGGAGACACGAGAGAAAACAGAAAATTGAGGGGACATGTTTCCCTGACATTTTTTTCCTTGACAAATCATGTTTCCCTAACATTGATAAATGTGTAAGGCGCACATGGTTGCCGTATAGATATTTTTCCATAAATAGTTCTTAATTTTTGTCCCATACCTTATTTTTTCTAAATACAAAGGAGACGCATAAATTTAAAAGAGAATAAAAGAAAGATGGAATAAAAATGCAAGAGTAATCATACTAATAAAAATTGAACTCATGAACTATTGGTTTTAGGTTATGGACGGTGCCACTGCACCAAGTCCACTTTCTCAATCCATATGTTCTTGATATAGTTATTTAATTCACTCGATTCATTAAAAGAAATAATATGAGGCAAATTACACTATTAATCATTGGATCATTAAGTAATTGAGAAGAACAATTACATGTTATGAGATTCCTTTTTTAATTTAAATTGTTAATTACACAGTATTTGAATTAAATTAATCAACAGTCTAATAATTGGGCCTCGGAAACTTTCACAAAATGAAATATGGGTGAAATGTGTCAGAACAATAAGTATGAGCTGCATCTGATGCTATGCTCTGCTGGTGGCCATTATCATAAGAGCATCGTGGGGTCTAATATGCCTCTACGTTCATCATGTACGTGCTCTTTCTTTCTCTTTTTTTTTTGGGGAAAAAAATTATAATGTAACCTACGACTTTGCACATGTAATAAATATTTCATCAGCTTTTTCTTTGTGTGACACAAAATAAGTACTTTGTTTGGGTAAATCATACCAAAAACATGATATTTGACCATTTTTCTAAATAAAACCAAATGTTTTAATTTTGATATAAAAATTATAAGTTTTCAATATTCTTTTAAAATCAAGCCAAACTATTACTTTTTTTTTCAAAATTAAACAAAACCATTAAATTTACTTTAAATGCTGACATGGACAAATCATATGTGTCACTATTACCACGTGACATTTCACAATTGATTTACAAATTAAAAAGTGCAAAATTAAATACAAGAGAGAGAGCATATATCTGACAAAGGAGGCGGTGGTCACTATCCCCTCGATGAGGTTAACAAAGGCTTCTTCAAAGTTCAATGATTTTCGAATCTCAAAACGCTATTATTTGACTCGAATTTTCGAGTTGTTTATTGTGATTGTAGAACTCGAAAATTTACAGCCAGTCACAAATTGCCACATCACTTATGCAATATATCAGATGTCCAATTAAATGTGGTATTAAAATCTCGGATAAATTAAATTTCATAATTTCCTCGATACATAAATACACGACACGTGTCATCGGGAAATGTTTGGTAATCTACAGTAAAATATCTTTGGCTAACCGATACAATTGATATTATCTGGAGCATATAAATACAATTTCAGATAATATGGACATGATATTATATCCACATAAAATCTGTAAGATACACAATATCTCCAATTAGTGGATATTATATAAAATAAAAATGGGTATTATCTACTAGAATCTGGGAGATTACGTAATATCTCCACATATGGATATTATCTACAAATAAAATCAAACAATTATCCATTAAATCAGGATGGACTATCAGGATTGATTTTGATCGACCAATCAGATTCAAACACAAGGATTGACACATCAGCTCCTTTCCTCTATAAATAGAGGGCTCCTTTTCAGAAATCGAGGACATAGAACAGAACCGAAGAGAAGGTACCAAGACCTGAAGAAACTCTGCCGAACTCGAGGTTCTTCAAAATTTTCAAAAGCCCTACCGACTTGAAGACACTCGAACTCGCCGGATCAATCCTACAAGCCCTGGCAATTCCACCTCGACTGAGACCACGTTGTCCAAGCCCTTGCTCGAGACTACAAATCGGACTCCTTGAATCAAGCTCGACGGACCCGTTGATTCCACCTCGACCGAGAGCAAGCCCAAGCTCTCATTCGAGACCCCAAAGTGGATTCATCGGATCAAGCCCATAGGCCCCGGTGACTCCGCAGCCAACAACTGTGCCAGATCAAGCCACGTAAGCCCTAGCTCAAGACCTCCACGGACCCGTCGAACCAAGCCCAAAGGCCCCTGACGGATCTACGCTATTCCTCAACCGAGAGCAAGCTCAAGCCCTTGTTTGAGACAAAGCCCAAGAAAGAGAATCAGAGGATCACTTCTTGTTTGCAAGACTCCTACTAGAGATTGTACCCCTAAATCAATACAAATAAAATTTGTCGTTCATTTTTCTTGTCTACGTAATTCAGACTCGAAATTTGTTGCGCACAGTGATAATCCTAAACTGCACATTTTCAACAAAGAAACATGAAATCAAATAGAAATTACACTAATTATCAAAGGCGAATAATTAAAAAGTGAAAGTTTCATATACGTCTCCTCCGTTTTTTGCATGTTCGTTTGAGTTTGATAGTTGTTCTCGATGAATTATTTGGTCATGTTCACCTTCCCCATCTTCAAACTCCGCCCCCTCCATATGAGTTTCTTCAATTTGGGTCAATTTCAGGTTCTACTCGTCATGATGGAGATAGGATATCTCTCTTTTTTATTTAGTCTTTAACTTTTTTATTTTGTAGACCAATCGTGAAATGCCATGTGGGTAATAGTGACACATAGGATTTTTCCATGTCAGTACTTAATGGTTAATTTAACGGTTTTGTTCAATTTGAAAAAAAAATTTAACAGATTGGCTTGATTTGAAAAGAATATTGAAAACTTGTATTTTTTATTTCAAAATTGAAACTTTCGATTTTGTTTGGTAAAAAGTTCAAGCATCATACTTTTTTTAGTGTAATTTACTCCATTTTATTTATAGAAAACACTAAATAAATATTTTAGTCGCAATATTTTAGGCTGTCAGTAGTTGACACATCAAACATTATGGAAGAAGGATTTACTGATGCCAGCTCTTCTCATTACTTGTACACGTAATGGATGTTCTACTTACAACTGGAGAATAAGTTCTTTCACGTGCAAATGTCCTCTCCTCCGTGGTACCAGTAGCTAGTTGTTTTAAATTAATGGGAGGTTTCGGTAATCAATTGAACTAGTGATAATGCCCCCAACGTCGTAGCAGGGCTATATAAAATTTTATAAATCTATGTAATTTATCAGAAGATGCCCACTTGAGAAAGGCATGAATATTACACTTGGAAACTATCTCATCTCCCTAGTCAAAGGTGTTACTAAAACCTTTTAAATGCAATTGTTTGAAACTTTGAAACGAAATCTCTACAGATACTTATATAAAAAAAAACTCTACAAATGCAATAAAAATATTAAGAAAACTGAAGACAACTACCAGTCTCTCCAGGATGAGCTTTAATGGTTTTCTTGATTCTTTGATGGTTCAGGCTAAGCTTTAATATATTTGATACTGATCATTCCAATTCAAAAACCAATCAAACTCAGGATGTCCAAGCCTACCACCTCTTCCAAAATCCCATGTGAAAACTTATCCATGAGCATTAACAACTTCATTATGGAACTTTGCTACAGCAACCAACTTTATCAAAGGACCATGAAGATATTCAACTTTACGTGGCAACTTCTATAGATGCACTTAATACCAATCCCAAGCTGATAATTTGCACCACTTCCCTGCTAAATACCTAGCTAATGAAAGAAGTAAAAAAATACATTTATTAATTTCAACCCAATATAATACCCAAAAAATATGTATACCAGAATCATGTATGCTTCCAATAATATGTGACATAGGTCTAGAGAGCTGATCAAGAGGTGCTGGGGATTTAGAATCCTCTAACAGCAAGATGACCAAAATATAGTGCCTTATTGAGCTTGCTCCATCCTGATTCCCCATACTGTAGAAATAAAAGGTCAATGACCATTAGCAACAATCTAAAAATAGAGAGAACAGAAACAAAGCATCCAAACTTTGGCATTACTGAATTCAAGGAACTCGGCTCATATATCAGAGAACCTGTAGTCTTCACTTGTTCGAATACCTACATTAGAATGTTAAGAAAGCTAAGAAACTTGTTGACGAGCCCAGCTAGCTATAGGGAGCTTATATGACAGAATAATATTTAACACAAGAGAACTTAACTTCAGAACATACCTTCTTTGTTAGGGTCTCTATTCCATTTATTAGTGCAGTTCCACTCTCCAGCCATATTTTCATCTTTCTTCTGATCGGATTTGACCCACGATTTTCTCATCCATCTTCCATAATTGCATGATAGACCCACAAGTTAAATAAGATCAAGACTCCTCACACACATGAAATAATTTGAAAGATAAGGACTTACAATATTTTGTAATATGAACAAAACTAAGCATTGCCAAACTTTATTGCAAATAGAAATGAAGATTGCATAAATAATTTGGCTCTCATATATGGAATTTTCAACCTCAACAATACAGGAAGCAACACAGATATCCACTTTATCAAAAAAAAGAAAAGAAAAGCAGATATCCATAACTTTAGTCCAACGTGAAGAGGCATCATATTGATGATCTTCAAATTATCTTCAAAGTGATAATGTTGTTTCTTCTTGTACTCATTGCAAGATAACCACTAAGTTGCACTTGAGAATGAAAATTATTGACTTGAATAGCAATTAATACGTCAAGTTTCCTCAATAAGTAATCACTTAAATTCTTCTCGAATCAATGCCTACAGGCAAAAAACTTCTTCTGAAGCCAATTTTGATACAGAAATTCAACCGCACAACTTAGTTGCAAGAAGCAAGAATATATATATATATATATATATATATTTATCGTTAAATAAATAATTGGGCACCAAGTAGGTACAAGAGATTACAAAGGTAGGCCATTTACAAAAAGTTGCCGAACATGTCAATCAAAAACCATCTTGTTCACAAACCCAAATTCCCCCTCCCTATATACCCCTGTGTACCAAAAGTATAGTTCCTTTGTCCATCTGTCTATTGTTAATCTATTCCCTGTCTCTATCCCTTGAAAGGCTCTCCTATTCCTCTCCTTCCAAGTAAACCAAAAAATAGAAAAGGGAATTAGTCTAACAAGAGCCTTCTTTCCCTGAAAGACTCTAATCCCGTTCCAAGCACTTAGTTCCTCATTTACCGTGTCTGCCCGTATCCAGTTGATACCCATTCTCCTATACACCATTTCCCACAACCCCCGAGTCCATTGACAATGTAAAAGTATATGGTTAATAGATTTTCCTCTTCTTTGCAAAGGAAGCGTCGATTAACCAAAACCTTCCCTCTTCTCCTCAAATTATCCGTCGTGAGGACTCTACCACAAACTGCTTCCCACACAAAGAAACTCACCTTTGGTGGAACTCCTTTCTGCCACACTTGCCTCCATGAAAAGTCCCCGACCCCGTTCCTTGGGATGAGTTTGTTGTAATATGCTCGTATGGAGAACTTTCCATACTTGTTTCCTGTCCTTCATAGTTTGTCTTCCCCTCCTTGAGGTTTAAATTTGTATAGTAGATCGTAGAACTCGACAAAGGACTCTAGCTCCCAATCTTGGGCCTGTATGCTAAATCGAATTTCCCACACTCCTCCAGTTTCCCTTTGTCTCCACACCTCCCCCACTAGCACTTCCTTAGCTCTGGCCACATTATAGACCTCTGGAAACATCTCCCTTAGTGTCTCCTCCCCACACCATTTGTCTTCCCAAAAGGAAACTTGATTTCCTTCTCTTAGAGATATACTTGTGAGTGTCCAAAACTTTGTCCAACCTCTCACAATGTTCTGCCATATGCTCCAACCCACAAGAAGCAAGAATATATACTGCTAGGATATTTTAGTTGATAAGTGTAAAGCAACAGAACTTTGCTTCTCTACCTTGATTAAATTTGGAAGGTCACCGTCCATCAATGCCATCACCAACAAAGTTGAAACAATTGTAAAAAGTAAACACAGAATAAAAATTTAGTTTGTCCTGCTCAACATTTACTGTTAGGAAACTTTCTCCTGCTCATATACTCACCTCAGAAAGTAAAGGATGGAGAAAGGCCTTTTGTTAGAGAAGCATATGGCAAAGGCAAAACAATGCATGAGAACTCAAATAACCTGCACATCCATCATTGATCTTAAAAGAGCAGGCTAATCAATCTCCGAGAAGCATGAATCAATATGAAGAGAAGGATGTTCACTCACTAACCAAATTGAGGATATAGAGGCATGTTGATAGTTTCAGCGGCCTGGGTGCTGATTTCTTCATTGTTTTGAACGTTTAGTTAGCTGCAAGAACATAAAACAGAGATTGGAAGCAGAAGTTGTTGTAAGTTTATCATTTGTATCTCACACACATTGCCAGGACTAAGATTTGAAGAGACTTTTTTACATCCATAACATTTTCTCAAGCTCATCGTTGAAAATATCTACTGAAATGTTTTATTGCCTATATCATGATTGAACGTTCCTCCTCCTAATACTAAGTGGGCTTCGCTGTCCTGAGAAAATAATATGCATCAGTTCCTATCAGAAGATGGATAAGTGACCACGAACTTCACATCCAAAATAGCAATAAGCAATTGAAAATTTTAGGAAAAAATAAACTTCATTTACCTCATGATGAAGGAGAAGATATGGTTTTTAGGGATGGTATGTAGTCCTTTATATTCGGTATATCTATTTGAATAAGATTGTGTGGATTATGATTTTGAAGCTGAATGATGAGAAAGAAGAATAAACTTGAGTTAAATTGCACATGGGCACAACCACTTTCCACAATTGAACCTGTATATTACAAGTGGAACCAATGGATTTTTCTTCAGCTGTTCAAGAGAGGATTGGCTTATCAGCTTCTAGAACTTGGGTCAGTTCTAGACAATGAATTGATTAATCATTCATGTAATAGTAAGTTCTAATTTAACATTTAACCTTTTGACTAAACTAAATTGTCTTCTCCCAAGCCAGAGCAAGCTAAAGGGGCACATAAACAGCAAGCCTTAGCGATTTGAGGTAACAATGGAACAGAATCAACCTTGTTAGTAATACAATTAAACGACTCGCAATACAAGCTTGTGGATTTCAGGTAAGTTCTATGAATATACTGAATGAGAAGCTCTTCCATAGTTGACCTTAAAAAAACACAGCTTTTCCTTAAATCAATTGAAGCAATGAAACCTCGTATAATATGCACATAGCTAACAGTTGATGAGGAAGAAAACATCATAAAGAGGACAGGTTACACAGATCAAATTTAGCTGATCCATCCTCATATTTGGAATGATGTCGATTAACTTGTCTTTTGCAATAAACTCATCTAAAGGAGGGATGTGCGGCATTTTGTGTTACTGTAGAACACAAACGGATATACAGTTAGAAATCACAAAAACATACCTTCAAGAGAATCTAGAGATGTATAGATCAATTCACATGCAAAAATAGAAATCAAATTTACATGAAATGGAGCTTTGTATAGAACAATTCACATGCAAAAAGTTCAAAAGCAAAGGCAGTGAGAGGAAACTGTACAAGGAGCGAGATGACTACGAACCATGGAAAGATGGGAGCTTGATGGTGTGTGAAGCAATAAGCTTTGCAGCAGCGACACTACTCCAATTGTCGTGCCGACAACCATGGCCATCGATTTGTGACCTGCAGGTCCGATGAAGCCTGTTGCTGCTGGGGCTCAAAGGTCGGGGCCATCGCAGAGGCTGACAGAGGGAAAAGGAGGAGAGAAAGAGATGGCGAGGGCGACTGGAGCGGTGATAGGTAGATCATCTCTAACAATCGTCACTGAAGAGGAAAACAGACACGTAAGAGGGAAGGAAAGGACACGTGCAAGTGATGGATCCGAAAGCGATGAAAGGGGAAAAATAAAATATATTCTATGGGCTAAACATAAACTTAATGGGCTATTGGGTTTAGTTGGGTTATCAGACCATAAAAAAAATATTGGACTATGAAATTGGGTGTGCGCGTGCAAAATAGGTTCCTACTCGCCCTATCAGCTGGGAGACAGGACCAGTTTTCATTTATATAATGATTTGCTACTGTTTTTTTTTGAAAAAAAATCAATGGTATAAAAAATTTGACTAATTTATAATATGATACAAAATTTTTAAAATATTATAGAATACCACAAAATTATTAAAAAATTGACACATATAATATATGAGCTCACTAATTTTTTGGGCTCAAGCCCACCCATTAAAGATATCCACTAACCTAATAACCCAAGAAACTAATTGAGCCCATAATTTATTTTATCATTTCTTTTCCCCACCGCCATAGAATCCCACATACTTATCTCCCACCTTTCACTGTTTGGCATTCAGTCATTTTCTCCCCCAAACCACTGAAAGACCGAACAGAGACTGCGGGAGAGAGAGAGTGACAGAGAGCAAAACAAAAACAAAAAATGATTGGGAAGAAGAACATTAAGCAGAGGCGAAGATCAGCGTAGAGGTAAGTAAATACGATGTAAATTAGATTTATTTCAAGTGTAGTTGATTTTATTATTTGATAGTATATTATAGTCTATATGATTCGGATATAAAAGTACGGATAATAGGATATGTGAAGGTAATAGAATTGATAATTTTAGAATAGAAAATGCATAGGCCGAGGGATAGAGCTGCGGAGACGAAGGAAATGGAGAGGAAAAAGTGGAGGTAACTTAGGTCCAATTCGAATCAAATAAATTATATTACACAATATTATATATATAGTTTAGTAGTACTTAGTTAGAATGATGTATTTTCACGAGTTTTAATATGATAGATAAAAGTCATAAGATCAATAAAATTAGAATGAATAATGTCCTAGAATAATTTTTGTGGTCATTTTTAATATAAACATATATGATATATTTTAATTTTGTTGTAAATGATATTATAGGAATTGAGGAGATTAAAAATAGATAACTTGGAGATCCGGCTCATTAAAAGATTGAATAAAGGAGTTGTAAGTACTCTTTTCCATTGTAGAATAATTTATAGAATATTATATATATATATATTTAAACAATCACCTCGTTAGTGTGTGTGTGTGTGTATATATATATAGTATATATTGCATGTGACTGCATGCATTTGCATGTTAAATATGGATGAAACTGATCGCATGCAATTATATATATTAACTTCATACAAATATAAATTGCAATGTGGTTAAATATATAAATTATATTAAAAATCTATATGTGAGAATAATGTTATATTTAGCTGCTATAAAACTTGTATGTCAAAGTGTGCATTATTATATGTATTCTGCATTATTGATTGTGATTGTAAATAGTTATGGTGACCGCTAAGCCGGCGGACTAGAAATGGGCCAAGAAAAAAATCGATGAGAAAATAAAATATAAATGAAAGTGTAAAGAGAGAGATTTAATTTACCGCTGATGTACATCGAGGTAATTTACCGCTGGTTTCCAGCGAGATAAAAAAAAAAGAAATTTAAAACTGCTCTTACCGCTGGAAATGGGTGGACCCCGCAGGTGTTAGGTGTGTAGATGAAGGGCACCGAGAAATTGAGATGAAGATTGATATTGATTATTTCGCGGGGTCGCGATATCATCGGAAAGCGGAGTATCGGCACCGCCATAACTCTGTAGCAGAGGGAGTGCGACCCAATGACTATTATTTGTATTGATTGATTATATGCATTGCATTAGTTGTACGAATGAGTATTTTCATTGCTGTTCTTGTTATGATTTTATAATATATATGATTTATTAAGAAACTATGTTTACAATATTATACTATTTTAGAAATTTGTACTCACTGGCCCGCAACTCACCCCCTGCGATATTTTTTTTAGCAAAGTTAGAGAATGACGAGCAGTTTGGAGTTGCTATTTTGCTCTCGAGGATCAGCATCAAGCTTCCTGTAGGTAGATATTAAGGATATGCAAGATAGAAGTACATAAGTTTGATATTGTTACGACCTGAACTTTTGGTAGAGACTGTTATGGATTAGGTGGGAGAATGAGTTATGGATTGTGGATGTGGTATTGAGTAGATATTTCTTGGTAATTATGTAGCAGGTTTTTATTTGATGTGGAATGTTATAAAAATAAGGATAAATTTTACCAAATTTTCGGGTCGTGACATAATAAAAACTATTAATTATCTATTAACGCTGTTAGTAATTGCTGACGTAGCACCTACATACACGCTAACTTGGAAAATTGAATGGCATGGTAACAAAAACTTTAGAATAAAATATCAATAGTACAAAAAGTATGGTTAGTGTTATAATATGATACAAATCTTTTAAAATATTGCATAATAGTTCAAAATTTTAAAATTTTTAGTATTCCTATATTTTGTAGCAAATAAAATCTCGAATTCATTCATCTCCTTTTTCCCTCCCACACATTGACATACTGTGATCATCACCAATCAACTTTGCAGCAGTCTTCTCTCTCAACATATCTCAGAGAATAGGGAGACTAAGACTGTACTACTCATAGAGACAACATGGTTACAGATAAGAGAGACAGACTATTTGCATTACCATCCTTTGAATATTTAAGTTAAAAATTATTGTATATAACTTATTCGATTACATGAACAAAGTATTGGATGATATTTCTGCCATCAGGACTTGAAAGTTCCAATCTTACATTTTAAATAGTTTTTCTTGGACATATGCATTTTGTAAATAATAGAAAATAGCAAGTCCACGTTGAAGGATGTAGCAATAAAATCGTTGGAAAAAAGTACTAATTGTACAAAAAATTTGGCTAATGTTATAGTATGATACAATATCTTAAAATATTATAGAATTATATAAAATATTCGAAATTGTATTATTATTTTACTGTGTTGGCAATTCCAGAGTTTCTAATAGAGCATCATCACTAGTATCACTATCAATATTATTGAAATGATATTTATAATCATAACTATAAGAATCATCATTGGAGTGATCATCATCAGTAACTTGTTATTTTCAATGATCTTCAAAATGTATATGTTAGTAAACTAAAAAATCCAATCCAAGAAAAGTCTATCTAAAAATCAAGATTATAATTTCAAGTCCTAATGACAAGGACACCATCCGATGCTTGTTTCATGTAATTGAATGGGCTGTATACAATAATTTTTAATTTAAGTAGTGAGAGCAAGTTAAGGCAGGTAACCTATCTCCCTTATTTGTAACCATGTGGTCTCTACGAGTAGTATAGTCTTAGTCTCCCTACTCTCTAAGGCTATTGAGATAAGAAGACTACTGTAAAGTCGATTGGTGATCATCACGACATAAAAAAGTGTGGAAGAGAAAAAGGGAGATGGATGGGTTGGAGATTTTATTTGCCAAAAATAATAAGATTAATAAAAATTTAAATTTTTTTTACTATTCTATAATATTTTAAAAAAATTTGTCACTAATTAAGACATTAGTCATTCTTTTTGTACTATTGATACTTTTTCCCAAGATTTTCTTTATAACAATGATTTTATTCTCCACGAGCTCATGAACACCCCACAAACCATAAATTCAGGTCACTCCATTTGCAAAGTACATGTGTAGATTGCCTCACCAATAACAACGCGCTCAAGGGCGATTCGAACATCCTCTCTCGTGGATTTCTACACGAGTCATATGTACGTTTTATCTACTTGAGCTAATCCTTGAGGGTAGTTATTCAATTTTCCAAGTAAGCCTCCATGTAGGTGCCACGTCAACGATTGCTAATGGCGTTAACAGATAATTAATAGTTTGTACTATTCAAAGATTTTATACCATTTTGTAACGTTTAAAAAATTGGGAATCGTATTGTAATATCAGTCAAACTTTTTGCATCATTGATTTTTTTCTCCTAACAGTGTAAATAGACAATTAATGGTTTGTACTATCAGTATCAACTTGTTAAAAATTTTATACTATTCTGTAATATTTTAAAGATTTTGTATCATATTATAGTATTAGCTAAACTTTTTGTATTATTAGTGCTTTTCCTTTTTTTTCCCATACATCCTTAAATAAAATACTACAACAAGCAAATCCATTTCTCAATACAGTAATATTGACAGATTTAATTAATCATATAAGTTTGTGCGTGCTTCAATGGTTTGTAATAATTTCATTTGTTTCGACATATTTGTTTATTATGATCTTATTGGGTGCGTTTCAATTTAAAACACAACCAAGACTCAAACGGTATCTGCCTAACTCTATGTCATCATGTTCACATATTTTGTCTTGTCATGTTAAAAATTGACCACCCTAAGAACAGTACGAGAGTTGCTGGGTACATGTCACTTTGGGCGATTCTAGAGGCTTGCCAAAGTTTCTACCCATCGAACCTGGAGAAATTGACAAAATGGACCACTTAAAAAGAAAAAAGTTTTATATAATGCGTATATTGCACGATTTATATTTGAAGAAAACTAGTATTCAACATATTAGTAAATATATTTATAAATATTTGTTAGATTGTAAATATCATACTGATATATTAAATATCTACTATTTTATAATATATATTATGTGATACACAGATTAGATAGTAGACTTTCTCCTACTTAAGATATAGCTGCACTCTTTTTCATTTTATTTATTTGTTCTCCAAAAAAGACAGATCATTAAAAATGGAACTTTAGTCCCTTCTTTTTTATTTTACTTCTATTTTTTGTTTGGTTGTGTCTGTAATCAATTGATAGCTTATCGATCGAAACAAAGAAGCA
>JAOYND010010683.1:0-12642 GCA_025802135.1 Lagerstroemia fauriei | reverse complement strand
GTGCTCCTCTAGGTAAATAATAGGTTTCTAATCGACCTTAGGACTAGTCCTTAAATGATTAGTGGCGACTCCAAAAAATCCAAACACGATCAAAGTCCCAAGCTAGGCCTCGTGCGCGCCTATAGCCCCTAGGGCTAAAACCTTCAAGTCAGAGCGATTTTCACGTCCGACAATACCATATATCATATACGTCATTTCACATATTTATATTATTTCACAAATAAATAAAATACTCACAATGAATCATAAAACAAACGAACCATATAACCAATTTAATTGCTTATTTATTATAATAATAAATATAACATGTTAACTGTGTAAATTATACCATTTTACAAATGAATAGAATACTTACAACAATGCTGAACAATCTTCACCGAACTTAACCCTCAAGATGCTTGTTTATGACTTCTCAGACCCTATCATATAATTATAAGATGAGAATCCGCTCGTGCAATAATATAATCATTCAAGTAAACTTGTCCTACTTAAAATATCTCATAGCGTTCTATATATTAGAATTGGAAACATCATATTTATAGTTAATGTAAGATTACAATAAATTTAGCAATTAACTATCCTACTCATCTTCACCTGATTATGTAAGATTTCAATAAACTTAGACACGAACATCTTACCATTCCAAATATTCTTAACTGTTAAGGATAACTTAAGTTATTTAGTAATCCCTAAAGATGTGAAGAGAGAAAAGTCAACGGCAAGAAAGAAATGACTAACAATTCTAGTAATAAATCAGCAATAATAATGCCCACTAATCATCATCTGGAAACATTTTGCATTTCCAAAACTCCGAACTTTATGCTCATATACATTCGAATTACACAGTACTTTTAGCTTCTTATGCTGCTACTTGAAAATCTAGGAAGATACAATTTATTAAAACATTAGAGTAATCTGACAAGTAATTCCAACAACTCTTGTGATGCAGCGGGGTGAGCGGGATCAACAATCGTGGATAGATCGAACCTCGTTAATTCACGCGAATACTGAGGAAACGAAAGAACATAGAGGAAATAACTCAAATTTTATTAATTAAATCAGTCTAACGGCTCAGTAGCCAAATACATAATTAAATAGAAGAAACCCTAGGCACTGAACAATAAAAATTACGAAAAGACCCACAAGAAATAGAAATTATGAAAACACCACTAAAAACAAAAAAAATGAAATTGAGGACCTAAACGATGGAAATTGACCAAAATTGTACTATTTCGTTGAAACCAGACACCAGTGACCGTCCGGTCAAACCGGTTGCTTGAGCACCTTTTGAACCTTCGGGTGGTCCCATATGCCCGTGAAATCGAATTCCATCTGAACCGCATCATTCCCCCACAAGGTGAAAGAGATTCGCCCTTAAATTGGATGGGAGGTCTTCATTCGAAGAATTATCGCCCACATATGGGATAAGGTGTCGGACATTGAACACATCAGACGTTTGAATGTGGTTCGGAAGACAAAGACGATAGGCATTCAGATTGATTTTCTCAAGTATCTCCACAGGGCCGATCTTGCAGGCAGTGAGCTTATTGTATTCACGTGCGGGATAACGATCCATAGTCAAGACTGCCCAAACATAATCACCGACCTCAAACTCAACAAAGCGACGCTTCTTATCAGCCTGCAACTTGTACTTGGCAGTGGAGGCAGACAACTAAGACTGAGTCATCTGATGAATCAATTGGAGCTGAGAAATAAGCTCCTCTGCCGTGAGGTGGGTGTACACTTGGCTGGGTAGGGCAATCAAATCAAGTGGACCTCGAGGAACCACGCCATAGACTACATGGAAAGGACTGTAGCCCGTACAGCGTTTAACAACATGATTATGTGCGAATTCAGCTTGACACAACTTTAAGTCCCAGGCCTTAATATGCTCTCCTACCAGACTACGAAGCAGATTAATAAGGGAGTGATTGGCGACCTCTGTCTGATCATCTGTATGGGGGTGATACGCGCTGCTGAAATTAAGTGTTGTGTTCACCGAGCGCTAGAGACTCCTCCAAAAGTGGCTCAGGAATCATATGTCACGATCAGACACGATGGAAGAAGGAAGCCCGTGCAGACGATAGATTTCCCGAAAGAAAAGCTGAGCAACTCGAACAATATCAGTGGTGCGTTTGCACAGAATAAAGTGTGCCATCTTGGAGAAACGATCAACCACCACGAAAATGGAATCGCTGCCACGCTGTGTATGCGGGAGCCCCAGCACAAAGTCCATGCTGATGTCCGTCCATGGTTGGCTGGGAATAGGCAGAGGCCTACATTGGTGGAAGAACCCTTAGCATGCTGGCAGGTCCGGCAATGCTCAACGAACCAACCAACTTCTTTACGCATGGAGGGCCAGTAATATGACACAGCAACGAGCTGCAAGGTGCGATCATGACCAACGTGGCCCTCGTTGTGAAGTTCCTGGATGATTTTCAATCGCAAGCTGCAGTCAAGAATGCAGAGCTGAACACCCTAAAAAAGAAACCCATCCTGTACCACAAAATCAGTTCGCTCTCCTGCCTGCATTTTTTCAATAACAGTAGCGAAAAAGGATCAGTAGAATAAAACTCCAGGAAAGAATCATGATCAGGAACTGTAATGCGCATCTCAGATAGTAAGGAATGCCGCCGACTTAGAGCATCAACCATGCTATTAGAAACTCCAGCCATGTGTTTCAGCACGAATGTAAACTTTTGGAGATATGCCTGCCATGAGGAATGCCGAGCGGAAATCTTGTCTTGGCTGGCAAGGAATTTCAGGGCATCATGGTTGGTATAGAGAACAAAGTCCTTCTGGAAGAGATAGTGAAGCCAATGTCGGACTGCTTGTACCACTGCATAGAACTCCAGATCATATGTGCTGAATCGTAGCTTAGAACCAGAGAGCTTCTCACTGAAGTAAGCTACAAGTCGGCCGGATTGGCTGAAAACAGCCCCTATTCCTATCTTAGAGGCGTCGCAGTGGAGCTCAAACGGTTGAGAGAAGTTTGGCAGGACAAGAAGTGGGGCAGTGGTCAACTTGCGTTTATTCTCCTGAAACGCGGTCTCGGCATCATCTAACCACCTGAATTTTGGCCCCTTCATGCAGTCTGTAACAGGTGCCATAATGCTACTGAAATGTGGAATAAACCGTAGGTGAAATGAGGCCAATCCATGAAAGCTATGCACTTCTGTAGCTGGTCAAGGCCACTGTTGAATCACCTCCACTTTGCTGTTGTCAATGGCAAGGCCATCCTTGGACACGACATATCCCAGAAATTTCACAGAAGTTGTCAAGAAAGCACATTTGTTAACAGCAACATAAAACCTATCCCTACGGAGAACCAACAATACTTCCCGCAGGTGGCGTAGGTGCAATTCAACATTGGCACTATACACAAGTATGTCATCAAAATAAACCACGACAAATTTACTAATGAAAGGCCACAGTGTTTGATTCATGATGCGCATGAAGGTGCTCAGTGGGTTGGAAAGACCGAATGGCATTACCAGCCACTCGTACAGATCCTCACGAGTCTTGAAGGTAGTCTTCCTTTCGTCTGCTGCTCTAATGCGGATCTGATGGTACCCGCTCTTTAGATCCAACTTACTGAATATCTTAGACCCTCAGAGCTGATCAAGTAGGTCATCCAGTCGAGGAATGGGGAAACGATATCACACTGTGGTCTTGTTGATAGCACAACTATCGACGCACATGCGCCACTTACCATCCTTCTTAGGAGTGAGAAGAGCCGGCACGACACACGGACTGAGGCTCTCCCGAATATGGCCCTTGGCCAACAGCTCCTCTACTTGTCGTCTTAGCTCCTCGTGTTCTTTTAGATTCGATCGATAGTGAGGCCGGTTGGAAAGAGCAGCCCTAGGCACCAAATCAATCTGGTGCTAAATGTCCCACATAGGCAGTAGTTCCTCGGGTAGGGACTCGGGGAAGACATCCACAAATTCGGCCAACAATGGTTGGACTGCAGTTGGAGCACTAGCAACTGGGTCATTGAACTTGTTCAAGAGCATGAAAACGACCCCAGATTCCACCATGGCCTGCTCAAAAGGCACCCTAGCCAAAAGCATGTTACTGTCCCCAACACTGGTTGGTTTGCTGGGCAGCAGCACTATATTTTTTCCTCGGAACAGGAAGGAATACTTGTTTCCTCGGCCATCATGGATGGCCTCACGGTCGATTTGCCAAGGGCGCCCAAGTAATAGATGGCATGCATCCATTGGAACCACATCACAATACACCTCATTAGCGTAGGTAGTTCCAATCGAAAAAGATACCAGGACCTGATTTGATACGGTGACTTCTATTCCTCTCTTCAACTAGGCCAGCTTATACAGCTTGGGGTGTTTCTCCACTCTCAGGCCCAGCTTTTCCACTGCCAGGTTAGATAAAACATTCTCACAACTCCCATAATCAATAATGAAGCGAGAAACCTTACCACCAATCGTGCAGGTGGAAGAGAAGAGAACCGTGTGCCGCCAGTCCTCTTCTGGTGCACGAGGACTCGGGAAGGTTTGATGGAGCATCAGCAGTGGGCCTACATCGCCCTCAACAATTTCTTCCTTAGCCTCCTCATTCGGATCCTGATCATAGATGGGCCCTGAATCAAATTGAGCATCCTTGGCCATGTCATTCACGAATAGGCCATGGCCACTGGGCTTCGCTTTTCGGCACTCAGATTGTCTGTGACCGGTTTCTCCACAAGCAAAGTAGCTAATCCCACCGGTCGGCCGATTCTATGGGTTTCTGCCAACTGCGAGAGGCACCCGGTTCACAATCTGTGGACGAGTCTATTGCGTTTGCTGCAGTGACGACGAACTACCACCTTGATGGGGCATGGGTCTACTCGAAAAACTAGTTTGACGGGCCAACTGCTTCTTAGCCTGCAGTGCTCTCTGGTGAGCCTTAGATACTGTCAACGAATCAAACATGTTGAGGACGTCCTGGATCTACAATCGAAGACCGTCGATATACCTGGACACTAATTGGGTCTGTCTCTGTAACACCAGTCCGCGCAAGTAATTCATAAAACTCACTCGTATACTCATCAATAGATTGGGTTCCTTGGCGAAGGAGTTGGAAGTGCTGGTACGGCTTGCGCTCATAGTTATACAGGAGGAAGGCTGCTCGTAGATGTTTCTTGAATTTATCCCACATGCCGATTTTGGCCTTCCCCATGTGAGTTCGGTTCCGCTTGGTCTGCTACCACCAAGCCTGGGCATGACCACGGAGCCTCATAGCCACCTATGCAACTTGTCAAGAATTGGGCACCTCCTTGAATTCAAGAATCTCCTCAACAGTATTCAGCCAATCGAGGAATTCGTCTACTTGGAGGCTTCCATGAAACTCGGGAATCTGAATCTTGAACCCAGTCTCCCACCGGCGATCTGCCAGAGGTGGGTGATCAGGAGGACCGCCGAACGAGTTGACCTCCAGATCATCGTCTTCTTCCACCACGTCCGGAACTACACGGTCACAGTGCGGTTGAAGTGTAGCCAACTGACGGGTGCAGGATCGATGTCGGCTCTGATACCAACTGATGCAGCGGGGCGAGCGAGATTGACGATCACGAATAGATCGAACCTCGTTGATTCACGTTAATACCGAGGAAAAGAAAGAACGGAGAGGAAAAATCTTGAATTTTATTAATCAAATCAGTCTGACGGCTTAGTAGCCAGATACATCATTAAATAGAAGAAACCCTAGGCGCTGAACAATAAAACTTTACGAAATGACCCACAAGAAATAGAAATTATGAAAACGCCACTAAAAATGAAAAAACATGAAATTGAGGACCTAAATGATGGAAATTGACCAAAAAACCACAACAACGCATTGCTAAGCATGCGTCTTGCTCGGAAGCCCATCCGTCCGGTCAAACCGATTTCTTGAGCCCCTTTTGAACTTTCTGGTGGTCCCATGTGCCCATGAAATCGAATTCCATCTGAACCGCATCATCTTGTTAGCAAAAGCACATAAGTGAACTTGTATATATTCATTCTCTAATTAAATACTAGGTTTTACCTCATGCTCCTCCCTCGCGCTGGCTTGTCTATCTTTTTCCGTGTCTTTGTATATATTTTTCATTCCTTCTTTTCTTCTGTTATATTTGACATTTTTATTTCTCTATGTTGCCTTGGTTACTTATAACTGAGTACAAGTGAAAGAAGCGCTGGAGAATATGAGGGAGCAAAGAATAATGACAGGTGGAAAGTTAATTACCACCTCATGCACCTGATATATAATTTAATTATATTTAAATACAATAAAATGATTGACTAGTCATAAGATAAATTCATTGACTGTCATGAATCAATACATTAAGCCACGTTTAATTTATCCTATACCGAAAACCAAAGTTTAACTTAGGACAGACAATGAATGAATTCATGCACGTTCATTTATAAAATTACATACATTTATAAAATTGCATGCATGAATGCTGGGTGTTACATTCAGATCCAGTGATTTTTATTTATTTAGAAAATTTGAACTACATTCTACAGTTTAGAAAAAAATAGAACACTAAATGGTGGAGAAACGAGCTCGAAAACTTTGTTTTAAAATCGCCATTCATTACAATAATTCAATATTTCGAAACGTGATTTCTTTAAAACTACTCAACGGAATTGAATTCCGAAAAATGCCCTAGTTTCCTGAGGTTATGAGCAACCTAAATATTTAAATATTTTAGCCATTTAAGCCCTCTATATTAAGCTCTCTATAAGAATCCGCCATTAGCGACTTATTGAGGCTTTCTCTATCTATCTCTAAGCTGGAACTAACAATAAAATGACGGAAGAAAAGGGTCTTTTAGTTTACCTAGATGCTTAAGGGATTACTTTGGGTAGGCAGAATGGGACTAAATCTTCATTCTGACTTCGTCGACAAATCTCCATTCAATCTCTTCTTCTCCTCTTTACTCAAAACAAGAAATAACACCCACAAAAGCTCCTATCCTTTGTTATATGCTATCAAAACTTCTGAGAAATTTCTGTTGGGTGTGGATTGCTTGGGATCGTGGCTGCAGTCGTGTGCAACCGTGCCCTTGTCCTTTTTTTTTCCTTCCTTTACCGTTAATTTATAAGAATGGACAAGAGGGTGACTTTGCCAAATAGTCCCTAAACTCCAACATTTCTTTAAAATTGGTCCCTCTAATTTTATGATTTAGCCCCCGAAACCTTGGAAATTACAGTTGTATTCTATTGTACAAATGAAAATTTTTGTTACACATTCTTAGAATTGTAATACCATATTTTTACAAGTTCTTATGGATTAGTATTTTATTACGAGTTCTATTCCATTGTACATAAAAAAATTTTCATTACACATTCTTAGAATTATAAAACTCTTCATCATACATTCTTAGAATTATAATGCTATCACTTGAAAAGATATTCCCATTATAAACGTGAAAATATTCGTCATATCATCTTATAATTGTATTTGCATTATTCTACGAGTTGTATTTCATTGTCCACATGAAAATCTTTGTTGCTCATTCTTAGGATTATGAAACTCTTTGTCACTCCTTTTTAGAAAATCAATCTTATCACTTGACAACCTGTATTCCCATTGTGAGCGTGAAAATATTCATCATATCATCTTCCAATGTATTTGCATTCTTTTATGAGTTGTGTTTCATTGTACATATTGTTAGGATTAGTGCCCTAAATCCAATCACATGCGATGTAATTGGAGTAATCTTGATTCATGAAATAAAATTGAGACATTTATTATTCATCATTCGCTGTGCATTTGTACCTATTATGATGAAACCCATAAATTAAGGAATTGATTTTTGGACCATGATGAGATCATGCTAGTGGGACCTAAAATCTAATCAACCTTAATTTAAAATAGTTCCTAGTCATAGGATCACTGAATAGGGGATCAGTCATCCAGTAAGACTAGTATACTCGTTACATGCTCTACAATAGAGGGTAACTGATCTCATAGTTACTTGTGAAGAGTCACTAATGTAAGAGTATGGGTGCTCATTATAGAATGAGTTCACTAAACTGACTCACTAGAGGAAGGCCTAATGGATTTCAAAATAAATGTCAACAGGTTAATCCTCAGGTGATAGTAGGTGAAAGTAATCCTTAGACTTGAGATTACCATAGTACCTCGTAATTGTTAAATTGTGGTTTTTAGTCTATTCCTTAGCATGACTCTCCGAGACATGTGTAGGGTATTCTGGATCCAATGAGACTTTTAAGGAGGTGGTGAGTAATCAACAAGGAATCGGTTACTCCGATTGTAGAAGAGAATGTCCTATGTATTCTGCTTAGTATTGACTCGAAAAGTCTTTGGCCATAGTAGTATGAAAATTGGAAAGGAGTTTCCGATGTGATACAGCTCCAGTTCAGCTCACAACCAATGAAGAAGAACTCCAAGGCGAGAGGGACTTCTTGAATCAAGAGGAGCATGAAGGAGACTTGCACGTGCCAGCTAGGCCAATCACAAGATCGGAGATCAAGCAAGTTCAACATGCTGTACAAGCCTTGACAACACGTATTTTAGAAAGGCAAGCTATGGAGTTACATTCGATGCCAAGCCGAATGTTCAACATCTTAAAATTGGGCCAATCACCTGCGGAAGAGTGGACAAACATGATGCAGCAAGTCCCTAGCCCAATACCATATTGGAATGCATATAATTATGTGGGAATACACATCATTCTGGTTGAATTGGTGTGTTATTTAATACCACCTACATTTTGGATAAATTCTCAAACTTGGAGGACAGCTGTGCTCCATGGAGGCTGAAGGGCTTGTACATGAAGACCACCATTTAGTGCTTACTTTGTTTCCCATGCATGGGTAGTTGTCATTTCCATTTTCTGAGTTCTATATAATGTCCTTAGTGATTAGAATTAGAGCTTAGCAAAACATTATATCTCTAAGAGAGTTTTTCTCCTAGCTGTTCTTCAGCAACTTTGTAAGGATTACGAGCGTACATGTGATTCTCAGCATTCTTATAATATCGGTTCTTGGTTCATTATGACCATCGGGTCGATATTCTCCACTCTTTCATAATATTGGTTCTTGATTCTCTATAATCAACAGGTCAATATTCCACATCTTCGAAACCTCCTTTGGATGATCCCAGAATATGAAATTCCATCCCATTGTTGCCGGGGTCTCGTGGCTTTGTTCGTCGAGGTTTGCATCATTTTGGTATCAGAGCTTGGCTCCAAACATGTTTTGCTTATCTTTTGTAGTGTTTATATTCATGTATCATCATAATCAATCCTTACTCATTTTGTTATCTTCATCTACTTTCAGTTTGTTTCAAAAAGGAAAAGAAAAAACAAAAAAGGAAGAACAGAAAAGAAAACAAAAAAAAGAGAACAGAAAAGAAAAGAAAAAAGGAAAAGAACATAAAAGAAAAGGAAGAACAAAGATCGTTTGATTTGTTTTGATTGCATCTCGTGGCATACACCCCGTGTCATCTTTGGCTGCTTGATTCCATTTCCATTTCCTTTGTTCTTGTGTTAGTTCCTTTTGTTCCATTTCCGTTGTGCTGCCTTGATTCCATTTGCTTCATCATATGATCTATTCCATTTGCTTCATCATAACATCTATTCCATTTGCTTCGTCATATCATCTTTCCATCTTTCCTTGTTCCACATCGTGTCCTTGATCCAACTGAACCCTGAATCAATGTTCTAAGTTTGTTGGGCTGAACAAGTGATTGCCTTGTTTGACTTGCTTAGTTTCTCAAGAACTTTTTGGAGAAAAACAAAACGGGCATAGAAAGAACTTAATATTTCTGAGTGAAACACGAGTGTTTTGTGACATCCAACTGAGTGTAAACACGTGAGGGAGTGAGTGAGGATTCTTTTTCCTTTGTCCCTAATATTGCACTTGCAGCTCACCATGTCTCAAGAGTACGGTGGCAGGATTGATTCTAATGATGGAGGGGCTAATCAGACTACGATCATGTGGGCTATGCAACAGCAATTTGAACGCATGAATGTGGTGTTCAATGAGATTTGAGATCAGCTGGATAGGCATGAGGATCGGTTTGAACAACTTCAGCAAGAACCATTGCCTAGGCGTCGGAGACCCAACCAGTGGCCACACTTTGCTCCAAATGTTCCAGATGACGT
Organism: Lagerstroemia fauriei; assembly: GCA_025802135.1. Classification (NCBI taxonomy): domain Eukaryota; kingdom Viridiplantae; phylum Streptophyta; class Magnoliopsida; order Myrtales; family Lythraceae; genus Lagerstroemia; species Lagerstroemia fauriei. Next base: position 2,522 of record JAOYND010010683.1, on the reverse strand, counting down.
CGATGACGATGGGGCGAACAATGATGAGGATGAAGTGGCCTCCAATGCTACTTGGAGAAGAGCTAGGGCTGTCAGACCCGAAAGGCCAAGGCATGTTCAAAGGCAACATCGGGAAAGGGAGACGGTCGATCGTAACATGGGCACCATCAAGTGTACATTCCTCCATTTCAAGGTAAAAATGACCCTAATGTGTATAGTGAATGGGAAAGGAAAGTTGAGCTGGTATTTGATTGTCACAACTACTCGAAGGAGAAGAAAGTAAAGCTTGTTGTGGTGGCCTTTATCGACTATGCCATTGTATGGTGGGATCAGCTGACTTTGAGTAGACGCCGGAATCGAGAGCCTCTGATTGACAATTGGGAGGACATGAAAGCTATTATGAGAAGAAGGTTTGTCCCATCTCATTATTATCGAGATTTACTTTTGAAATTGCAAGGTCTCAAGCAGGGCTCCATGACTGTGGAGGAGTACCACAAGGAGATGGAGATAGCCTTGATTCGGGCTAACATTGAGGAGTACCGAGAGGCAACCATGGCTCGGTTCATTTGTGGCCTTAATCGTGAGATTGCCATCATCGTGGAGTTGCATCACTATGTTTAGATTGAAGATGTGGTGCACATGGCAATGAAGGTTGAAAGACAACTGAAGAGAGGAGTTCGATCATCTTCCAAGCATGAAGCCTCAAGTTCATCCTCTTGGAAGCAGAAGTGGGGCTCTTCAACAAAACCAATTGAGAAGGCAATTTCAAAACCAAAGGGAGAGATGAATGTGGCCAAGATCCAACCTAACAACAAGGATAAGGGTAACTCATCTTCCCACTCTCAAAGAAACTGTGATTCAAATGCTTTCGTTATTTGGGATCAGGTCATATTGCTTCACAATGCCCAAACAAGCGGGCAATGATCCTGTTGGACAATGGGGAGATCGAAATTGAAGAGGAAGAAGAAGTAAATGAGTCCTCTCCATCGATTGAAGATGCTAGTGATGTTGAGCTTGCTGTTGATGGCCAAGCTCTAGTGGTGCTGAGAGCTCTCCATGTTCAAGCCAAAGAAGAAGATGATGGGCTGCAAAGGGAGAATATCTTCTACACCCATTGCCATGTGAAAGATCGGGTATGTGGTTTGAATATTGATGGGGGCAGTTGTGTTAATGTGGCAAGCAAGTTAATGGTGGACAAACTTGGCCTACCTACTCTGAAGCATCCAAAGCTGTATAGACTCCGGACAAACTTGGCCTACCTACTCTGAAGCATCCAAAGCCGTATAGACTCCAATGGCTCAATGATTGTGGAGATCTGAAGGTAACCAAGCAAGTTCTTGTCTCATTTATGATTGGAAGGTACAGGGATGAGGTTTTTTGTGATGTTGTTCCCATGCAAGCAAGCCATCTACTTCTTGGAAGGCCATGGCAATTTGACAGACGGACCACACACGATGAGCACAAGAGCCGTTATAGTTTCAGTAAGGATGGTAGGAACATTACACTTGCGCCTTTGACACCTCGTCAAGTGTTTGAGGAACAACTCCAAATGAAGAAATATGTTGCAGCAAAAGAAAAGAGTGTGGCTGAGACACAAAAAGAAAATGAGAGTGAAAAGGAGAAAAAAGATGGTGGATTGAGAATGAAAAAAAAGAGTGGAAAAAAAGTAAAGAGTGAGAGTTCAGCCATAAAAAAGAAAGAAGAAAGAAAAATGAGTTTCTATGCAAAAGAAAGAGAGATCAAAAGTGCTTTCAACTTTGATAGACAGATGATCTTGTTTCTATACAAGGAGGTCTATCTCTCTTTGGCTGACCATAACGCTTCTTTGCCTAGTGTTGTGATGTCTCTTTTGTAGGACTTCAAGGATGTCTTTTCCGAGGAGATGCCACCCTGGTTACCACCCAACAGAGGAATCTAGCATGAGATTGATCTCATTCAGGGAGCTTCCATTCCGAACCGACTAGCCTATCGGAGTAGTCCAGAAGAGACCAAAGGGCTTCAAAGACAAGTTGATGAACTATTGGCCAAAGGACATGTTCGTGAAAGCATGAGTCCTTGTGCTGTGCCCATGTTGCTGGTTCCAAACATAGACGGGACTTGGCGGATGTGCGTGGATTGTCAAGTTGTGAACACGATAACGGTAAAATATCGTCATCCTATCCCTCGGTTAGATGACATGCTTGATGAATTGCATGGTTCCACTATGTTTTCTAAGATTGATTTGAAGAGTGGATACCATCAGATTCAAATTAATGAAGGGGATGAATGGAAAACAGCTTTTAAGCAAAACATGGTTTATATGATTGGTTAGTGATGCCATTTGGATTAACTAATGCTCCTAGCACATTTATGCGACTCATGAATCATGTGCTGCGTGCATTCATTGGAAATTTGTTGCGTTCTGCCATTGGGAAGAATTTGAAAACTTGGGAAGATTGCATACCTTTCGTTGAGTTTGCATACAACAGGGTTACGCATTCTTCTACCAAGTATTCACCTTTTGAGATTGTCTATGGTTTTAATCCATTAACTCCATTGGATTT
>JAOYND010010484.1:0-12645 GCA_025802135.1 Lagerstroemia fauriei | reverse complement strand
TTCTATAGATGTTTTTGTTACTCATAGATTTATGAATGATGTTGGCTTAAATAAATGTCAAACATAAGAATTTACCGCTACTACCCTTAAATAATCTGAATATTCCACAAATTTTCTTTTAAGTTATAAATTATTTCCAGTGCGATATGTATATGGATTTCTTATGTGCTAAGTAAAGTAGGTTGAACTGAGAAAATTTACAACTTAGTGCCCATATGCATGCATATATAAGTTTACTATGTTAAAGCAGTTAAATGTACTTAAAAAAGAAAGAAAGAAAGAAAGAAAAAAACAATTTTATACAGTAACATGTACATCAGAGTTTGTACAACAACAAAAACCTAATCTGTTGATAATGGTCTAATGCTTCCAATCAGTTAAAATGCAATAAAAATAAAACCCATGCATACACAAGAGTTCTACAAGTATACTTTTCAATTTGTTCACAAAATTTTTACAAAAAGTCCCTGAAAATAATAAATACAAAATGTTAGATTTTAGGCCTTATGTGGAATTTTTTGTTCGAATAGTTTGTTCAAATTTTCCTAAAATTATCCGCTAGAGCTCATGCATTAACCATAGGAGAATCCATTTGATAATGACTCACTGTTTCAATGAGCAGAAGTTACTAAATATACCAACTTCTATAGCTAACAATTCAAAGATAATTTCAGAATCAAGAAAAGAGAAGAAATTTTGATTTGACCTATAAAATCACATAATTACTTCTGCCCGCGGTTATGAGCTTTCAAACATTCCATTCAACAAATATGAGTAAAAGAGTGATATTTTTAATTTCGCTTAGGAGCAAGGGAATGCCAACCTCATAACTACAACTCTCTGCTCATGATGAAATCACCCAAAACCATCAGTACCATGGACATATATGTCTATGCTATGAGCACTCTCAAAGTTGACCAACTAGTGAACGACTCCTTACCGAAATTCTAATGTTGATTCCCTGTTTGTAGAATAAGACCTGAGACTAAGCTGAGGGCGAATACCCCACTGAGCAACGCATGTGCTTCCACAGGGTACAGTCGCCATTCAGTATACTGACCAAACTCAAAGCAGCTCCACAGCTGACGCCCTGTTAAAGTGCAAACAATAAGTGCTGAACATGAAAGTCTAAAATCATCATTGAGCCAATGAAACCCCCAAAAGATTACTCTACTTATATGCGGGCATCCGTTATGCTCTAAAGGGTCACTAACTCTGAAGGAAACAAATAAGAGCTCAGCGAATTTCAATAAAACATAGTACAAGGAAGGGCCGACCGCAGCAACTGAAATACAATCGACAACATTGAAACATTAGCCCCCAACTAAGATTGGTACCGACAACAAGTCAGTTCTATCTTGCTTGGGACCATCCCAATCACTGAAAACCAATCAACCCACTTGCTATTTCAGCCAGGAAAAGCAAAATCCCTACAAGATGAAAATACTTACCTCTATTACTTCAGCTGGGCATTACCACAGTGGCTGCAGAACCGGAAGAAGCTGCAGTTGCAGGTGAGCGGGTACCCAAGAATGGAATGCTGCGGAACAGATTTTCAAGCCTCTTATCCACCTCAGAAAGGAGGGGCAGAATACGGGGGATAGAAAGAGTGACCGAACTGGGCTAATGAGCCTCGAAAAGCTTGACGCAGGCCCAATACAATTGCTTGGGAGGCTTTTGAAAAAGACGAGATTACTTTGATATGCATGCAAGAATCTATACTATAATCTAAAATAGAGTTATAAGTCTCACAAGCCTCCAAGCGGCACTCTTCAATGGCCTACACGTGGCACCTTTCTAGGTTTTTTATTTTCTTTTTGAATTTTATTTATAAATTATCTTTATACTCTAATGTAAAATAGAGTTATAAGCCTCAAAAGCCGCAACGTGACAGTTTTTAGGCTTTTTTATTTTCTTTTTAATTTTTATTATAGATAGTAAATTACATGGGTTGCTATGTGTTTGCCGCATAATCCGTATGTTTAATATTTCTCTTTTGTCCCTCTTTCCTTCTTCAATTTTTGGTCGATTGCTTAAGTTATGTAAAAAAAAATTATTTAGTTAAATCAATTCCTATTTAACAAAAATATCTTAACTTATATTTATTGTCATTATTTTTTATTTAATTATCTATTGATTTGATTAAATTTCATAGAAATTCATTCATAAAAATACAAATTAATTTTCCTATTTAATTAAAGTCTTTTCTTGATATCTATTATTATTATCTTTATTTGATTTTCATAATTTCCTTGACTGCTTAATTATTTTCTATTTTTCACTCACTCTCCCTTTCTCTTTGCCATGTTTGCTCTTCACCTTTCCAATCTTTCTTCTATTTAACCAGTTATAATCGGATCAATATTTGTTGCTGTCAATATTTATCTTTTTGTTATTCTTTTCTCATAGAACGTCCATCTATTATTCTTATATATAAGCAATTTCTATTTGAACATAATTTTCAATAAAAGAATAATTAAAAAATAATTTAATTCAAAATTATTTCATGTTAGTGAATATTTGTCAACTCTGCAGCGAAGCGAGGGATGTTGCACTAGTCTTTCTTTAAAACATTGAAAACGGTCCCTTCTGGTCCTGTGAGCGAGTGTGGAACTTTTATATACGCGTTTTTATAATAATAAATGGGGCAGAAAATGTAAAAAAAATATCACCTGATTTTCGAAAATATTTTAAATTGTCACTTATTTTCAAAAACTTTTCAAATTATCACTTACATCATTTTTAACCTAGAAAACTGTATGATTTACTCCATTTTTCCTGTTCTGTCAGAGCATTAATTTTCTGTCTAATGCTGTTAATATTCTTTAATTAAATGCATATGTATGTTAAGAACCCGTGGCAGTCCAAACGGCCACACGTCAACAAATTCATAAAAATAATAAAAATTGTAGAACAATAAGAAAATTAAGAAAAATAATAAAATATTAAAAAATTAAAAAATCTTTTAAAAATTATATGAAAATTCAAAACCAGAAAATTAATAAAAATATAAAAATTTAAGGAAAAAGACAATTTTAGAAAATAAGTAAAATATAGAAAAATTTTCATTAAATTACAGAGAAGTTTAGAAATTAGAAAAAATTGTGAAAAATTAGAAAATTTAGGAAATTTCATAAAATAATAATAAATTTAAAAAATATTTTGATGTTTCGTGATTTAAATTGTGGATTATATTTATTCTAGTTAGCTTTAATATACTAAAGTATTAATAATTATTCATCATTATTTATATAATAAATTTTAATTTTTTATTTAATTTATTAACATATTGAAAGTTAGGATACAAAAAAAACCACTTGAAAAAAACCTTATCATTAGCGGTTGGTTTTTTATTGATCTAAATAGTTCTTGATATGATTTTTAATCATGAAAAACTAGCCAAAGTAAGTCAGTCGTCCCAACAATTTAAAACCGAAATCACCCAAATCTGAACCACTTTCAAACCTAACTATAGGCATAGGGTATGTTTTCTCTGCGTCCTCGGGCTAGTAACTGACCAAGGAATGAGTTTTCTCTTTTGTCATTGGGTTAACAACTTTTTCTTTTGTTATGGGTTGGACATTTTTCTTTCAGTCTCTAATTTGAATCCACAAGTTTCACACTTGAATTCAACAACTAACAACGAGCTGAGCTTTGTTTTTTAGTTTCAGACTTACCGGCCATGAGTTTTACACTCGAGTCTGATGAGGTAGAGCTCACACGATAACCTACTTTTTTAGGAGTGGTGAGAACCAACCACTTAAAGACGTGCATTGTAACCAGGCATTTTAAGAATTTTTATAATAGATAAAGGAATTATAACATCGTCCAATTGATTAAAATCTACCCTGGTGGAAGTATTGTTTAGGGTAAGTAGTCTAAAAAATCACGTCGTTTCCCAAAATTCCCTATATTGTCACTTACTTTATTAATGACCTAGAAAATCACGATATTTGCTCCGTTTTTTCCGTTTTGTCACTAGTCGATTTTTTCGTTATAAGGTCGTTAAAATTGCGTACGTGGCAGCTTATGTGGCACAATAGTACACGTGGCAATATAGAAAGTTGCCACATGGATGTTTTTGCCGACGTGGCATTAAAAAATAGCTAAAATTTTTGGAAAAATTAGAAAAAAAAATAAAAATGGAGAAAAAAAAAATTCTAAAAAATATTTTTAAAAATTCAGAAAAAAAAATGTACAATATTAAAAAATGGTAAAATTATTTTAAAATTTCAAAAATTCATAAATTTTTTTAAGAAATTAGAAAATTGAGATTTTTAAATTTTTTTTGATTATTTAGAAAATTTTACAAACTATATTTTAAAAAATAAAAATATTGTCAGAAACAAACTGCTAAGTATACAAATATTGATACACTTAAATCGAAATAATAGACCAAAATGTTCAGTTGACAACAAAGCTCATAATAGACTGCAATATTTTTCGGGTGTTATTTGAATTGATGAGTGATAAGAGTAATGACGGGGAGAGTTGAAGGGGAAGGGAGGGGAAGGTTGTGGAGGAGTCACATAACTCTTTTTTTTTTTAAGGATCGTGAAGGCGTGATATAACCCTACACAAATTAACCTCTTTATTGCTATGATAAAGGTAGTACTAATTTTTTTGCTTAAATCATATGTATCTAGAAGTCCAACAGGTTATGACTAATCCAGTTTGAGCCGTGTGGATCTATTATACCTAATCCACTAGGCGCCAAACGAACTCAACCAATCAATATACTTTGGTCTATTACTATAAAAAAATTTATTTTTTAAAATCATATTTTTTTCACATTCTCCAAAATTTTCAAATTACTTTTAATATTTTTATTAAATTTATCTTAAATATTTTTATTATTTTCTATATTTCTATATTTTCCAAAATTTCTTATTTTTTGGATTTATTTTAAAATATTTTTGAATTTTCAATTCAGGTGAAATTTTTTTTAGCACCAATAAAAAAATGAGTTTTATAACTAGCACCACTTTATAACACTTTTAAAAACTAGTACCACTATATATACCTTTTTTACTAAATTTTTTTATAATTCTCAAAACATCTTTCTCATTTTTCCTCTCTCCCACCTTCATCTGCTTCTTCTTCTCTGCAGCTTCTCTGCAGCGCCCCCTCCCCCGTCCTTCTTTCTTCTTCCTCCTCTTGCTAGTCGATCTATCGCCGGCCAGTGGTCAGCGATTGCCCACGCCGGTCGCTGTTCCCCGTCGCCCGAAGCTTGTTGCCCGACTCCCGCCGCCCGTTGCCTGAAGCTCGTCGCCCGCCACCCGACTCCTGCTACCCTCCGCCTATCGACCGGGACCTGCTGGTCTCTCCCTCCCCCCTCCGCTCGTCGTCGCCGCCGCTCTGCTCCCGCCGTTGTCATCACCGGCAGCAATCGTCAGGAAGAAGAGGAAGGGGCGATCAGCGGTCACCCACGCTGATCGCCCTTCCCAGTCGCCCGAAGCTCATTGCCTGATGCCGGCCGCCTGTCGCCCGAAGCTCATCGCCAGCTGCCTGTCGCCCTGCACCCATCGGTCTTTCCCTCCCACCTCTGCGCCCGCTGCCTGTCACCCTGCTCCCGTCGGCAACAGTTGCCGGGAAGAAGAGAAAGGGGCTAGGATGGGGAGAGAGAGGGGCAAAATTGACTTTTACTGTAAAATGGTGATACTTTTTCAAATGGTTACAAATTGGTACAAGTCTTGAAAAGTTGTTGATGAGTAGTGTTATTTTTCTCTATTGACACTTTTCAATTTTCTAAAATTTTTCTAAATTTTATAGTTTTTTTAGAATTTTCTAAATTTCTTCTTTTTTAAAATTTTATGAATTTTTAAAAATATTTTCTTATTTTTTGAAATTAAAATTTTTATTATTTTATTATTTTTTCTATTTTTAAAAAATTTTCCTAATTTTTTTCAATTTTTAAGTATTGTTTAAACTTCTTTAATGCCACATCAGCAGAACCTCCATGTGGCAACTTTTTGTATTGCCACGTGTTCAATCGGGCCACATAGGTTGCCACGTAGGCAATTTTAATGACATTATAATGGAAAAATCAACTGGTAACAAAACGAGGAAGACAGAGCAAACATCATGATTTTCTAGGTCATTAACAAAGTAAGTGACAATATAGGGAATTTTGGGAAACCACATGATTTTCTAGGCTATTTACCCTATAGGTATCTTTAATAGAACTATATGAATTTTGTTCATTTTATATTTTTGTCTATTTTAATTGCAAAATTTTTTAATTTTATACTTTTATATCATTTCATTGATTTTTATAAAGTTTTAGAAAATTTAAGAATCTCTTAAATTTTCTTAAACTTTTGAGACTTTCATGAATATTTCCTAATTTTATAAAATTTTCTTAATTTTAGAAGAGAGAAAAGACTGTCCATTCTCTGCTACTTGAGTTCAAGAATGCGTTTATCTGAACAAGTGAGAGATGTGGGATTCAACTCTCAACATCCGCCCTAACATGGCAACGTGTTCACATGCCCTCAACAACTGATCTTGAGCCGAGCATTTTTCCGCTCTTGGTCAAGGTGGGACAAACCATTACGAGACGGGGCCTCTTCCTTCCTTGGGCTAACAACTAGCCTCAAGTCGAGTATTTTTCTGCCGGTCTTGAGCTATAATTCCACGAGTTCCACACTCGGGTTCAACAACTACAAGCCAGAAATTTTTCTTCGGGCCTTGGGCTTACGGGCCACGAGTTCCACACTCGGGCCTGGCATGGTGTGAGTTCAGGATCGACTTGCTCTGATATCATACTAAATTTTTGTTTGGGCCTCTAAGAGTCTCGAGCCCGTTTCCACCCAAAAGTCTAAACTATTAGGTGGTGGTACTAAATTTTCTTATAAATCAGGATTCTTTTTATTAATTGTCCACTATGGGATTCATTCTCAACAATGCACATTGCAAATTCTCGATCCCGAGAATTGCAAAGTCTTCATGGTTAAGACATTTTCCAAACGCTTCATAATTCAGGTGGGGAATCTGCTTATATCTTATCAAAGGGGAAGCAGCCATCGACCCTTCACTGTGTTTGTTCATAGACCCCTGAAAAATGAAGACTTTAGGCAAGAAATCTTCGTCCTATTCTCGCAGCCTGCTTTGACGAAAACTTTCACACTTTCAGGTCACCCAATTGATCAAATCAGTCATTGGTTGTCAGATGATGAGCTTCATCTCATATCACTAACAGACGGAATTTCAAAAATTGCATCTCTTCTAACGTCACAGTTGAAAGATGGGATGTCATTGCCGAACTTCCACCGGAAACTACCAAGCAATACTATTTGTGGCAGCAGCTCGTGGCCAAATCGGCAGCTTCTTGATCTGTTCTTCATGATCTTCAATTCATAATTTGCTCATCCATCTCTCTTTTACTCCTCTTCGGTTGCTTCTTTCTTTCTTCCGTAGTTCAGGTCTGAGGAGCCCACGTTTCCCATCTCACAGTCCGAGTCTCTCCTGTGTTCTTTTCATCATAGAATTGTTTAATCTACGCAAATGCTGGCTGATATTTGAGTAACTACGGAATGCATAAATACATGGAAATGAAATTGGAGATACATTATTGCCTAACATGCCAAATCTTGCCGAGGATCAACCATGGAATTAAAAATCGGCGCATCGCGGCAGTTACGTAACGGTATTGGAGCCTTCCGATACCGCTACAGGCCGATATCGCAGCCAAAATAGAAATCGCTGGCCGTCGCGCCTGTAACGCCGTTACGAAACGGCCGCGACGGCCATTTTTCTTCACATTTATACCATTATTCCTATTTTTATCCACATTTACATGTTTTTAACTTTCAAATTTATTAAAAATATGTATATTTAACACTTTTTTTTTATCAGAAAGCATGTTGATATGAAATTATATTGACATTTTATGTGTCGAATTGCTAACATATGTCACATTTCTTGAGTGAATATTCAATGTAATATATAAATTACTTGTATAATTTATCATTCATATGTTAACATGTGTAAATTTGGTTCTTGGAAATTGTAACAAAAATTTACATGTTTTAATATCTGAAATTGTAACCACTTGGTGAAAAACCATGTACAATGGTGATTTATTCACCATTTTGAATCACTTGTTTTAGATATGATAATGATAGTGACATTAACAATATTTTATATTTATTTTTATTCATTTTGGATGCGTAAAAAAAATTCGGACCGCAACACCCACGACGCCGTTATGTAACGCCGCGACGACCCGAAAACGTTGCAATCGCGATGCGACCCGCGACCGCGATTTAAATCCATGGGATCAACGAATCCACTCCACAACCGGCCTGTTGAAATCCGAGACCGATTTCACCAAGTTCCAGTTGTCTTTTACATACAAAAAATTATCTCAACAGATAATCAGATCGTACAGCGAGCGACCTACTCGCCGATGAAAGTCGACCCTTTTTCGGTTTCTTCCATTTGAATTCTACCAAACTGCTGGTACTCTAACTTGCTGCCTTTGCCCTCAACTTCTCCTCCTGCCATTCCCTATTAACCTTTGCAATGAAGTCTTCAATTCTTGTCCTAAGCTCGTCATCATCACCACGAAAACCATCCTCGTGATCTTCATCTTCCGTACCATCGTCTCCTTCACGTTCTATCTGTATATTACACTGTGCACACGCTTCCTCTGGCTCCTCCACCGGTCTCTCCTCTCTGCGATCGGGAGGACTCTCTCCTTTAGGTTGGGTCTCATTGTTGTTGCTCGTGAAGGTGGGCATTGAGATGGGAACCTGACCTCCATCACCGAGCGCTGAGCCCGACTTCGAGCCCATGAGGATGATGGCTATGATCAGGTTGCAGAAGCAGAACACGAAGAGAGAATTCGAAGCTGCCAGGGAGATGAGCTCCAACGTGGATTCAAGCATGGCTTCTCGACCGAACCGGAGAGCGTGCAAGAAGAGCTGGGCAATGCAGAGGAGGGAAAGGGTGCTGATGGAGAGTTTGCAAGGTATCAACCCCTTTAAAAAAGGCCCAATGTTGAGGTAGGAGGAGGAAGAGTAGAGGGAAAGGCTTTTTTAAATTATAAGTTGTTGACTCGGACTATGATAATGATGGAGAAAGTGCTGATATTTAATGAGTATATCATGTAATAGTATTTAAGTGATATCATAAAAACATGTCATCTTAAGATTTTTTTTATAAAATTCCTAAAACATGAAAAAAAATTTAAAATAACTAAATTCTATTGGTTTGTAACACTATATAAACATTATCGCATAATGTACTATTGCATGGAAGACTTTCTCATAACGATGAGGTGTGGTGTGAAAGCTACTAAAGGCCGGACATATGCTTCGGTTTGTCGTTAACCGATTTATAGTCAGTTCAATGTATTGAAAACCTTTGAAGGTGTGCTTGAGAAGTTTCTTGACAGCCTCGGTGCGGGTTCCCTTTTTGTTTCCCTTTCTAGAAAGTCTTCCCCCCACTTCCACCAAATTTCTGCCTCAGATGTAGGGTTGTGCAAGAACCAGTTTGGGGGCCAATCCGGTTTTTAACTGAACGAAACTATAAGAATCGATTCGGTTTGATTTGATATAGTAAGTCAAAACTGTAACTGATTTATGAGAAAAATTGAATTGCCTTGAACCAGTCCCATTAATCGGTTCGAACCTAATTATTTTAAAATTGATTCAGCTTGATTCAGAACCAAACCGAACTATTTACTACGGCGGCGAAGAATCCAATTTTCACTGGGGGGGAGGAGGAGGAGGATCACTTCTTCAGCAGCGGTGGGTAGGACCCCGTCTCCGGCAGTGTTAGAAGAAGACCATGTAGCATCACCGACTCCGACAGTAGCAACGAAAGAAGTAGGATGGCGTTGGAAGAAGAAGGACCATGCGGGACCGTAGTCTTCGACAATATCAAAAGAAGCAGACCTCTGTCTCCGGTGCCACACTCTGGTGCCACCACGTTTTTCTCCAGTGGGTGCTTTGATCTAGTCTCGCTGCTTCTCCTCTTTCATCGTTCTTTTCAGTGAGAAAGAGGATGCTTCATCGGAGGAGGAAGGTTCGGAGATGGAAGCGACGAGGCTTCATCGGAGATGGGGGCAATAGATGGAGGTGACGAGGGGGATGAAGATAAGGAATGAGTTTCAGAGATTAGAGGCTTCATATGTTGATTGATTTAATATGTATTTTTTGTTATTATTATTATTATATTTAGCAGTGGTTCTGTTCGATTCGGATGAATTCACTGAATTTGTTGGACTTATAAATTCACTGAACTGCTTTTTATCCTAAAAATCGAATTGAAAGAGAACCGGTTCTTTTCAACTCGGTTTCAGCTCGATTTCTATTCGATTCATCCCAAATCGGTTTTTATGCACACCCTTACTAACATGGATGAAAAATTTTGTGCTTAAGTTATAATTTATGTGAGAGAGATAATCGACCATGTACATAACAAGGTGAAGTGGAAAATATTTGTCTCAGTTATATTCTATGAAGATAGATAAACATATATACACGTTACACGTATATATCAATTAGGAAAGCCTAAGAATTAAGAAAGTAAATATTCTAAATAAGTAGCTATCCTATTATAGAAGATTACAAGAGCATATCAAATATACACTAAATATTCTAAAAGTGATATATACAATGTATATAGTCTAACAGGCCCCCTCAAGATGGTGCACTAGAGGAGACACCAATTTTTAGAGAAATATTCCGAAGCCAATAATGAGAGAGCGGTTTGGTGAGCGCATCTGCTAGCTGATCTGCAGACGAAACATGAGAGACTTGAAGGATGCCACTTTGCACTAATTCACAAACAAAATGATAGTCAAGAGCAATATGCTTCATGCGAGAATGAAAGACCGGGTTCGCACATAAATACTTTGGACCAATATTGTCACTATAAAGAGTCGTGGTGAGCTAACTGAGACATCAATTCTTCAAGTAGTGGGTACACCGGCGGAAGCAATGGCCCTATACTCTGCTTCTGTGGAAGAGCTCGCAACTGAACGTTGCTTCTTTGAACTCCAAGAAACTGGATTAGGACCAAGAAAAATAATATAAGGGCATTTGTAGAGATATGATTATTGGGATCATCTGCCCAATCCGCATCACAAAAGGCATGAAGTGACAATGAACTGTACTGTTGCAGTCGAATTCGATAGGAACGTGTACCATTAAGATATCGAAGGAGGCGCTTAACAGCACCCCAATGATGAGTCGTCAGAGCATGCATGAACTGGGATAGCTTGTTAACAGCAAAGGCAATGTCAAGACGACTGATGAGAAGGTACTGCAAGCTGCCAACATTTTGACAATAAAGTGTAGCATCTGCTAGAAGAGATCCATCATAAAGTTGTAATGAAGACGATGTGGACAGTGGTGTCTGAACAGGTTTAGAATTTTCCTTATTGTGCTTGGCAAGGATATCCATGAGATATTTCTGTTGAGTCAAGCGTAGGCCCCCTGGACAAGAAGCGACCTCAACACCTAAGAAATATGATAGAGTACCCAAATCCTTGATTGAAAAACGATATCCCAAATGAGAGACAAAACTCTCAACAACCACATCATCACTCCCTATGAGGATTAGATCATCAACATACACCAGAACTTACATAATAGTCTCCCCGTGACAGTAAATGAATAAAGAATGATCAGACTTGGAATTTGTAAAGCCAACCTCGAGAAGAAATTGCTGCAATTCATTATACGAAGCCCGAGGAGCCTGCTTAAGACCATAGATGGCTTTGTTTAGCTTGCAGACATAGATGGCAAGATTGAGATCCACAAATCCTAGTGGTTGAGTCATATAAACAGTTTCATCTAGCTGACCTTGAAGGAAAGCATTATTAACATCCATTTGATGGAGAGACCAGCCTCGGGGAAACAGCTATGGAGAGAAGAACACAAACTGTGGTTGGTTTAGCCACGGTACTAAATGTGTCATGGTAGTCAAGCCCCGGTCGTTGATGAAATCCCTTCGCCACAAGTCGAGTATTGTAGAGATCTATAGTGCCATCCGACTTTTGTTTGATGCAGAAAATCCATTTACAACCAATTATGTTCTGAGACTCGCCAGGTGGTACCAAGTCCCAAGTGCCATTGCAGAGTAGAGTTGTTAGCCGAGCCGGTTCGGTCCGGTTCTGGTCCCGGTCGAGCCGGTTCATGAACCGGCTGGGCCGGTTCCGAACAGGACTCGGAGGCTAACGGTCTGGGCCCAGGTGAATCGGGCCGGAACTGTGACCCATACGGGCCGGTCCGGTCTGGGCCGGGCCGAACCGGCCAAATTTTTTTATTTTTTCAAAATTTTTAGGGTATTATTTAAGATTTTATTTACGATTTTAAAATAAATTATTTTTTAAATTTTTTACTTTTTGTGAATTTTTACGGTATTATTTAGGATTTTGTGTACGATTTTAAAATAAAAATGAAAGATTTCATTGTTAGGATTCGAACCTAGGTCTCCTCTCTTACTTGAAAGTCAAAAATCTTAACCAATTAGACTAATCATATTTTGCCTATATTTTTACATTCAATATTATATAACTAATTTTATTAAGGTATGTTAGATTTTTACCATTTTTAAATAAATTTAAATTATTTATTTTTAAATAAAATTAAAGGATATAGAAATTTCAATTTAAGAAACCACCCGTTGGGT
>JAOYND010010387.1:0-12646 GCA_025802135.1 Lagerstroemia fauriei | reverse complement strand
AAAACTTATTTTGTGTACTCTATGGGATGGCATGTTGGTCGGAAAGTTACATGCTACAGTCCATGAGTCTGGCTCATTTTAAACATCTCATGTCTTTTTTTCCTCTTCTTTTTATTTTTAAAACAAGAGTTAACATGAAGGCAAAGGGAATTAAATATTTGATGAGTATTATTCATTTTTCTGTGGAAATCGGGGTTATAGTCCAAATGCATTAAACAATAAAATCACACGCAATACAAATGCGATATATGATGATCCCAATAATATTGCAAAGTAATCAGAGATCGAACCCCAACGGATAAGAGCTAAGTCGATGAACCCTTAGCAGAAAAGAAATG
This sequence comes from Lagerstroemia fauriei, assembly GCA_025802135.1. Taxonomy (NCBI): domain Eukaryota; kingdom Viridiplantae; phylum Streptophyta; class Magnoliopsida; order Myrtales; family Lythraceae; genus Lagerstroemia; species Lagerstroemia fauriei. The sequence goes on along the minus strand of JAOYND010010387.1, from coordinate 12,308 downwards.
GCATAATTGGCCAGTCCGCACAAGAGTCATGTTCCATCTTCTTCCCAACATGTTCAGTTTCTCACGGATGACACTGAGTGAGAATATATGCACAGTACTATACCAGTTTCCAACTTAAATATACTATGATTAGGTATTACTTATATATTGAGTGATGTTCACCGATATATATATATATATGTATATATGTATAAGGATATCAACACGTAACAATACTTATATATATAATGATACTAACCAATTAAATTTAGTTATTCCTACAATTATTTTTACTTTTAGAATCTTATTAAAAAAATTTAAGAATAATTAAATTTTATTAGTTAGTATCACATATAAATACTGTCATGTGAGACATGTATATAACTTGCTTGTGTGAGAGGGACATTAAAAAAGAGAAGAATTAGTAATAATGAGAGACAGGGGTTTTAATGGGGTTTTTGGTGGTGAAAACCAAGCGAATGTTGGGATGTTAACAAGGGGTCTGTGCTAATGATGCTGTCTTGTGTTGGTGAATGGTGGAATGATGCATCATCAACGGGGTTTACACTCCACCCTACGCTACGCCTGTACCATTAATTTACTATATTATCCTTCAATGATTATCAAATTTTAATTATATATTATCTAATCAAAATAGATCTCTGTTGAAAACTTCTCGTCTTAAATAAAATCATAGAATCAAATTTCATAGATGGATAGAATTTATAATTGGGAAAGTTGACACCCTTGTGGGTCCGACCATGTTCGAATTTAGATCAGTCAAAATTTGTCAGACTTTTGAATATATAGATGGTAAATCATTTAAAAATTATAGATGATTATTATGTAAGTGAACAGGTAGTAGGAACAAGAAAAGGTATCTTCCTTGTAAGGGTCTTGTATGTAATGGGTATGTCACGTGACAGTACTGACGTATTGTCACTAATTAATAGGATTCAGTTATTTTTAAGATTTTTTAATAAAACCTAAAAGAGAAAAAAAAATCATAAAACTGACTTGATTTGACTGGGTTGTGACATCACGTAAGCACTATCATGTGCTATACATGTTACATACAAGATTTTCTCCACTTTTTTTCTCCCTCTTTTATACTTATGTATCTCATTTTTATACCGAAATGAATGGATAAAATTTATTGGGAAACTTAATCCCCTTTGGATCTAACTAACATGGAACATAAATTATTCAAAATTTATTAGATTTCTCAATAGAAGATGGTAAATACTAAAAAAAGTATATATATCTTTTATATTAGTGAACAGTTAGACTAAACAAAAAAGAATGTCTCTTTCTTCTACACCTTTTACACTGAAAAAAAATTGTCTCGACTCCAATTTATTACCCTCTCTCTCCCTACTCTCCGAGAAAGTCTTATATGTAATATTATTATTATATGACAGTTCTTATATGGTGATACAAACTAATCAAATTCAATTATTTCTATGGTTGTTTCTTAGGATTCTCTAAAAAAAACCTCAACAATAGCTAAATTTTATTAGTTGATATCATCGCGTAGCCAGTACCAATACCGTTACGCAGAAGACTTGCTCATAAAAGCCGCTTTAGCAAGATCAAGAACATAGTCCGTTCCAGCGATACTGGAACGGAACGGACGAGTGGTCGACTTTCATCCGATTTTACATCTGTGTTCTTTCAGTCTCGTCTTTTGTCCGCTCGATATAACATCGAGGTATTCGATGGATCTGTAAGTGAGTTACTGAAAGGTCGAGCTAGCTAGCTAGCAACGAGGAGGAAGCCAAAGGCTGTGAGTATGACGGGGTCAACGTTTACAATGAAGCACGCCTTCCTCGAAGTGAAAAGCAAATTAATAAGCCTAACAAAATGGACAAACAGTCGAGAAATAGGATTTAGTACAGTTGGTATTATTCTTGCCCTGTGACTTAGAGGTTCTGGAGTCGATCTCACCTATAGAACTTCTCATACCCCTTTCATCCTCTCTTCCTTCTACCTATTATAATGCCTCCTTTGTACACTGAAAAAAAGGACAAACAACCCTTTTTCTCGAGAAATTCTTAGGTAAGTCCAATTTATGAAGAATTGTAAGGGGGCAAAGTATTGAAATTTTGCCATTTGACATAAATTCTCAAGCAAAGAACTATTAATTTGCCTTAACAGGTCATGGTGAACCGGACTCAAATTAGAATTTCTGCCTTTTTTTCTCTTTGCTCCATGGCCTGCTTACAAAAACTACACATGTCATATACACATTTATGTATAAAGATGAACAGGCCAAGAAAATTTATCTAACGGGACAAAGCTAAAGTAAAGAATAATAGATCGGGTCTAAGGTGAATGAAATTATGAGAAGAGTAAAAGACGGGTACGAGAGCGAAATAAGATAATTTAATAGAAAAATATAGACATAAATATTTCATAGATTTTTCCACTCTAAGGGGCGATTGCCACCCGAACTCCCATGTATATGGGCTCAATTTATATTTATTCATTTGCAAAGAAATTCATAAATCTAAAAGGAGATAGAAAGAAAAAAGAAATAAAAAGTTTCAATAATGATAAACGAACTCAGTACACATTAGTCTCGGTTTGATACCAATGTGAGTGGCAATAAAAGTCATTTTTCATTTATAAATGTGTTTTGAAATAGGAGGATTTAAGGGATGTCACTCAATAAGTCGGAACTTGAAAATAAGAAAACCTGGAAAACAAGTTAAAAATCAGTTTCAAGGCACAAATGTGGTGCAAACAACTATAAACAGTTGACATTGGAGTTTATATAGTATGAAATATCCCAAATAAAATCTTTACAAATATACTAAAAAATTTGTGAATATTATTTTCTTGTTTGAATATAATTTCTTTGATCCAATAATTTATTTATTTCAAAAATATTTAAATAAATGGAAAAATTTTGTTGATATTATTATATGATTGCAAATGGGAAGGTTCAACGGATTAGAGTGAAAAATGTGAAAATTTAGAGATCGGGTCTAAACTTTTCTCAACATGAGATTTCTAATAAGCTGAAATTGGGTGGTATCTAGAGAGTTATAATCAATCTTGCTGCCATCTACTTTACTCCTTTTATTGGATAGTTATGATCTAGTTTAACCAACGAGAAAATGACACTGGAAGTTCTATATGTTTATCATTTTTGGTAATTTAGTCCTATAACTTTGAAAATGGTTAATTCAGTCCTATAAGATCAATTTTGTTACACTTTCAGTCCGAATTGTCAATGTTCCGTTAACGAAATTGTTGACAGTGTGAAGTCCACGTCAGTAAAACCATTACGGTTCGGACTTAAAGGTTAACGAAACTGATCTTGCTAGACTGAATTAGTCATTTTCAAAGTTATAGGACTCAATTGTAAAAAATGATAAACATATAGAACTTTTATTGTAAGTATCCCTTTAACCAACTATTCTGTTCCTTATTGTTTCTTATGCACCGAGTGTTTTTTGCATTTATCTAATATCAAATTATGAATTTCTCGTTTTATCATCCTAATGGCACGTTATGATTAGAAAGATGAGAGGGTTTCTACGATTTCGCACTCAAAATCATTCAAGATCCCTCTCTATCGATGATTGAAAACAACTGGTAGGTTCCGTTTTCTAAGATCCAACAGTGGAGAATGATCTGAGGACATTTTTCCAAAAGAGAAGGAAAGAAAAAGCGAAACGGAGTGAAAGTAGGGGGGGTTCCTCCTGTCTGACCCATATGTCTTCCTGTCGAGGATTTACATGGCAGACACTATGACCACTCTTCATCATCTCTGTCCCCATGCTTCAACGTTTTAAGATTGTGCTCTATATGGTTGCTTTACTGCTTTCTGAAGACAATGCTGCGGTGTCAATATATGAAGAACAGAGAGAGAGAGAGAGAGAGGTTTTCTTGGAAAATTATATATATATATATATATATTTGTACGTATAGGCGAGCTTCATCGAAGGAAAGCTTCTAGGGATAAGGGAAAATGGCCGCCGAATGAGTCTTTCGGAGCTTGCGGAGATTTAGAAGTCCATGGACACATAAGATCACGCTGAGAGTGATTTCAGCAAACCGAAAAGACGGGATTGAATTCGCTCGCCGACCTCTCCTAGCTTACGAGACAGTCTCTGGATTGTCGATTCTGTGTTACAGATTCAATGCTGTACATGATCTACAGAATTTTTCTAAAAGGAAATCTGTCCCGACCCAGGTCGAGTGAGAAAGAGGGAATGACGTATGAAATCCTACAAAGGACATCGACCCTTCGATCCGCTGATCGGATAGACGGGCGAGCAAATTAATGTGCTAAACGTCGAGATAAAAATACAAGGGCACAAAGTAGGGCTCCCGTTATCGATCGATCCCTCCTAGACCGTTTCCGGGAGAAAAGAGAACAGATTATTCGATGCAAAGTATGAGATCAGTCAGGTGATACCTGTAAGAGAGAGAGCTTGCAGCAAAGTACTGAGGTCGAGGTCGGAGTTACGCCTGTGAGGACAGAAGCAATAGAGACGAAGAAGACGAAGATTACTAAGAAGGCGAAGAAGAGTATAAGAAAGGAGGACGAGAGTGAGGACCTGCGCATGGGGTGTAGGGTTGTCCCCACCTCAACACCAGCTGCTTACGTCACTCTGTCCCTTCCTACCCTTCCTCACAAAGATTCCTGTATTAGCTCATTTCATTCATTTACCCTACTAATAACTATTTAATACATTATTATTATTATATATTATATTTTTATATTCATTAATAATAATTATCTTTTAAATATAATTTAACATATTTATTTATATATTAAATATTCATTAGTTAAATTAATCACGTCATCTATACTTCCACTCACCTAAAAATTTCACCTCCTCCTCATCCTCCTGTCTTGACTTCCAGACCAATTTCTCCTTTCTTCCCTGTTGACTCGTGAGATGATATGTTTAAAATCATGCTCCTCTTACCGACCGGGGATGTAAATGAAATAGTACACGGTATCCAGACGGTTCGGATTTGACTTAGATAAAAATCTGACTTCGGCTCCATCTTAACTAGCTAGAGCTCATTAGATAAACGAGTCGAGCTAAGCTTAATAATATTCGGCTCGAGAAACTCGCAAGTCTAAAAAAACTTTTTATTTTATATAATAATAATAATAATAATAATAATTTTTTAACTTGAGCAAAACAAAAAATTTAAATATAACTAGTGTCTCACTTTATTAGTTCGTATTTAGAAACATTTTTCTTTTTTCTTCTCACTCACTCACAAAGTCATGATCATAATCAGTTCTCCTTTTCCTCGTTAGTATTCCTTGCCTTTCGCAATGTCTGACCCGACGCCTACTCGACATCCTCTTCCTCGGCTCAGCTTGTTTAGACTCGCCAAGTCTTAGTTTATTATAGCGAGTCAAGCTCAAACTTAAAATATTGGGTCCGATCAAGCTCGAGCTTGCAAATTACTAAACGAGCTAAACATGAATTTTGTAGATTTGGACTCGACTCGACTCGTTTATAACCCTTTTACCAAAATAGGTTGGTTGATGTAATTCGACATCTCTTTCCCCTCAGTGAGATCTTGGGTAAACTTTTCATGAACGAAGAAAGTTAATGATTTGACGAGTGAGCCCACAAGGGTCGAAAATGAATAAATCTCGATAATTAGATTTCTTAATATCACGTAAATTCATACCACCTATGAGAATCGAAATCTAATTTGGATATCTCCAGGAGTCGTTTGACCCAATCTACCTCGTATCGCCAGATCCTTAATTTTTTTACATATTTTTTATCTATTTATAAGAATCGAACTCAATACCTTGTTTAAAGAGGGGATATGTCTTACAATCCCAACCAACTCACGTTGGTATTTTTTTATACAATTTATTTTTATTTAAAATATTACATTTATATAAAACTAAACATTCATTTAGAAACTATATAAAATACTTTTTAAATATAAAATGATGTGAGATTTTTTTTACATTCCAAAAAAATTTTATTGTATTTTTAAAATTACACTAAATTCTATATGTACTTTAAAAATCACAATTTTAATTGCCAATCGAAATTTTAAATTTTACTAAAAGTAAACTAATACATGGCTTATAGTTATATTTAGATAGACTTTATTTTTAAATTCATATTAAATTTTAATGAAAGAAACATTCAGCTGATCCTACATCATTACGTTGAATGAGAAAAATTCAGTAAATTACAATAGGTTTGAATATGGGATGTTAAATATGTGACTAAAGAAAAGCAAAAGAGGAATGATTCGGTACAACTTCTTTTTAAATAAGATGGAACCAACCACGTAGGAAAAGATGAGTCGAACACCGATAGAGTCTCCCGTATAATGGGCATATTACGTGACAGCACTTATGGGACATCACAAATCAATCAGATTAAGCTTTTTAAAGATTTTTTTATAGAACTTTAAAAATAAAAAAAAATTAAAAATAACTTAATCTTGTTAATTTATGACATCAAGTAAGTGCTATCGCATTACTGTTTGCAAGACTTTCTCCAAACACCCCTCCAACCTAATTCACAGCAGATCATCTTTGAAGCAGCATAGCTGAAGCTCAGAACCTGATCCCTTGGGACACTAAGGATGCACATTGTCCTCATCCCACCCCTAGTAGAGATTTTCTTCAAGAGCTTTAAGACCAACGCTTCATCTGGATAGACGCTGCATTTAGAGACGGAAGGTCTTGTGCTGCTGGAGTAACAGGATCAGAGCCAAGTACGTTCACTGCCTGAATACTAGGAGGTACATCGCAGTCGCCACTACAAGCCGAAGCTAAGGCATTGATAACTGCCCTATCTACTGCTATATCTCATGATTGGAAGAGAATCGTGATCTTTTCAGATTGTTTAGTCCTTGTGAACTCCATAAGACAGGAAGAATTTTGTAATTGGGAAATCAGAACTATACTTGCTGACATTAGGAATCTATGTCAGCAGTTTGAAAGCTGTAGCATCAGGTGGATTAGGAGAGAGTTAAACTCTGTTGCCTATGATGTATGTCAATCTGGGATGATGGCACAAGTCCAGGGTTTCCATGTTTTTAGCTCAGCAGACTTTGTATCGAATTCTCATTATTAATGCCATTTTATGAATGAATTATCAATAAAAAAAAAAAAACAGCAGAGTCAAACATCAAATTCGTTTCACGGTCACGGAAACTTGATAATGGCAATTGACAAGATTACTAGCTTTGAAAATCTTGATCTCTCAAATGATCAAAAGTGTTATCGTGCTCCATGCGTGGAACTACCTAATCAAGTCATTCTAGTCGTGTCGCATACTCGACTCGACGACTTACTCGAGGCCAGCATCAGTTTTTTCTTTAACACATACGTATGTCGTTGGTTATTAAAAATTGAGTTCCAGATAAGGATAAATCTGCGAATTGATTTTAAGAGTAGTCAAAATCGAAAGCATAAAAGAATAGGGTTAGAAGAGGAGCAGACAGTCTTCTATGTAATATGTATACCATATGACAATATTTATATGGTGTTACAAACCAAAAAGATTCATTCATTTTACATTTTATTTTTTTATAAAACCCAGGAAGCAAAACAAATGCCCTACAAATAGCTGAGTCTTATTAGTTTGTGATACCACGTAAGTACTGACACGTGATATACTCGTTACATATAAAGCTTTCTCGAAAAAGAGAAATAAGATAACTTAACAAAAATGAATAAAAAGGGTCAAACTTATATAATATTTTGTAATTTCGTTCAAGTCTAAAACGGACAACTGCAACTCTCACCCTAAATCCGTCCTTGGTGTCCAAAGTCTTATTCTATTATACATACACATGCATATCATTAGATATGCAAAATATCTATCCGACTCATAAAAGGTTGAGCTCATGTCATATCCACTTAAAAGTCTAACTTATAATTAGTTGTACTTTAATTCTCATATATTTTAGATTTTAATTTATCAAAATGATATGGGAATTATTCATTCAACGCTCATTCCCATATGACAATGTATTTACACTTGACACGTGCATTAAAAATTAGCCGTCAACAGCTGGCATCGAGTAGAGTATTTTTCTTTCGTACTTGGGCGAGAGGGACAACTGACCACGAGGGAAATTTCTCTTTTGTTCTCGGGTTATATAACTGACAATGAACCGAATATATATTTTTCTTCCAGTCTCGTGTTGGCCTAGTATGAGCCCACGTAAGAACTGCCTTTGACACCATGCAAAATTTCATCGAGCATAAAACAACTGACTTCTGACACCCTAAAGCTGACCACGAGGGGAGTTTCTCTTTCGTTCTTGGGTTACATAACTGGCTACGAACTAGATATTTTTCTTCCAACCTCGTGTTGGCATGGTATGAGCGCACATATATAATAATTGCATTTAATACCAAATTCCATTCGAGTCTATAACAAGTTTAGTCAATAGTTACATAAAGGCCTAAACTTAAAAGGTGGAGGTATCTCAATTCTCTTGTATTCTGGATTTTAATTTATGGATTGTTCAGGAAGAGATTTATTTTTCAAGAAGTCATATGCACCACGATCCCTTTTTACCAATCCGTTAATTCAAAAGGGAATTAATGAAGTTTTCTCTAAAGAGTCAGCCAATTCTTATCACTTACACACCATAAGCTTGCTCCGAACAGAAAAAAGGCATGAAATTAATCATATCAGTATGCAATGATTTCACGAATTGAAACACAAGCACGTGCAAAATTTTCTTGTCGGTCTCTAGACACTTCGCTTAATTTAGAGCAAATAACCTTATTGCGCCTGTTTTTTACTCGCATTCTCACTTTTAGTACGAACATTTTCGTTTGATCTAGGAATACACAAACTATAAAACATTTGTCCCATTTAGTACGACGTTAACTTTTCCGTCAAAATTAACGAATATATCCTATATGGCACATTAAAATTGATTGGGTGACAAACGAATGATGATGTGTCAATGCCACTTGGACATCATGTGACCAGATCATTGAAAAGTCATTTTTATCGCTAATTTCATTCAATAAAACCATGTTGGATAAAATGGTAATTTTATTTTCTTCTTCCTCCCTTCTTCCACCCATGCAGCTCACTGTCTCCAGGGATGGATTTAGGGGGGGTGCGGGGGGCGATTGTCCCCCCTGAAGTCGGAAAAATCCTTAATATACTATACACATTTCACTTGATTTTATCCAATTTTTTTAACCGCCCTATTTCACCCCCTGAACTCGCTATGTTATTGTTTTATATATGGAGTTTCACTTCCCTGAACTCATTATATTAGTGTCTATGGAGTTTCGCCCCCTGAACGAAATTTCTGGATCTATCCCTGGCTATCTCTGCTCCTCAGCATAACCAAATCGGTTCCATTTTAACAAAAATATGGATAAAATCAATAAATTTTGTATAAAAACTTGCAGGTTTTCTCGAATGGAATGGGATGGAACAAATAATTTAGTTTTGCATGTTACATTTTTTTACTTGATTACACTATTAGAAAATGTTATGTGCCTTTTACTACTCACAATTACATTACTTCATATTGTCAAAAGGAATTCAAAAATTACTAATTTTTTTATATTCTATTATAATTTATTTATTTTATAAAAATCATTCCATTCTATTTCTTTGGTTTTTTTTACCAAATATAACCTTACGGTACAGCGTAACTAATAGTAACTTATTGTATATATTTCAGCTATCATTATTGAGCAAATAATTTAGAAAAAATTTCTCACAAAATTAATTGTCAATAAAATAAAACAAAAACTAATTTTGGAAAACATGTACGAATACTAAGTTCGGATTTATAAAAAAAAAAATCATAAGTCCTAAAAAACTAAAAAGACATAAAATGTTAAAATTTCTACAAATTTTTAACCCTAAAATCTATCAAACATAAGTCCTGAAAACTGTGATCGATAAATTAGAAAAAAAAAACATAAAAATCCCCTAAACACCCATAAAATTTAAGAAAACAATAAACCAAAAAAAGTAAATTTACTAATTATTCGAATTTTTCACTATCATAGCTTAAAGTTTTTCGTATTTCCTTTTTGTTGTTATTCATAATTATGTCCGTAATAGTATCTTCTATATTCAGAAAGATATAGCTAATAAGATAGAAACTGTTTCTAAAATTAAATATATGGTAAATTAGATATTTTAAAATTTTGAATTAGTTTATTAAATAATAATTTAATTATATATAATAGCTCAATATTAATTATCCTTTACCTTTTAAGACACGTGACAGAAAAATTCTTATATTTATTACATGTTGTAAAAATTTTAGGTTATCATACTTCATCACATGACTTAGGAAGTATCAATTAAAATTTTTGATAAATTAATATTAATTATTTAAGTAATTAATATAATAATAAATTAGTATTTTCGCATGATTTAAAAATTTTACCATATTAATGGCAGATATGAGCATCACGAGTCACGACAAAGCGTTAGAAAAAGGGCGGAAAACAAAAAGGGTATAAAGTGGCAGTCCACATGTCATTGGACAGCAGCTCCACTTTAGCGCGCCCTCTCTCTCTCTCTCTCTCAATTTACCGTCAAAATCTCGCGACATACAATGCATATCGGAAGTAAAATTCCATTTCCCACGAGTAAATATTAGTAAGTAATATATAATGAGTTCGTTATGTAAATTATCGTTCAGATTTTAATACGTATAAAGTTGACTCTCGAATTCAAATGTCAAGATCCGAGCGAGTTTTACATAATAAACTCATTATATATTTACACACTAAATATTTACTCATTTCTCAGCGAGTCACTTTCAATAGTTTTATTAGGAAAAATTTTTAGATGGTCATACCTCACAATAAAGTCTTATATGTAACGGGTATATTACATGCCAGTGCTGACGTAGTGTCATGAATCAATCAAATCAAACTATTTTCAGTGTTGTTTTTCTCTTTTTAGTTTTTATTAAAAAATTCTTTAAAAAAATGAATACTATTAACTTGTAATACCACGTCAGTACTATCACGTATTATACTCGTTACACACAAGACTCTCTCCTACCTCACGGTGATTTGATGAGAAAGGATTGATTGAATTGCTCTTATTAGTAGTAATTAAGGCAACTACTCGAGTGATTAATACAAATTTATCGTTTGTCAAAATCTGATTGGTATTTTCTCACTATCACATGATGAAGTAGGACCATCTAAAAATTTCTCTTTATTAGGGGTGATCGGATCTTAGTATTTAAAAGCTTTCTTATATTTAAAATCATTTTTTATTAACTTTCTGATATGGGATTAATAAAATCGAAAAAGCAGAGTTCGAGATCAGAACTTCCACATCTTACCGAAATGGGAGGATGAATTTGGAGTGCTTACTAGCTAGCAAGTACAAGCCTTTCCATTTCCATAGTATGGTCAAACTCGGGATCTGAATTAAGGGGAGAAACGGGGCTCTTGGGGTCCATCCTAGCATCGAATACAAGCCATAGAGTTAATTCACGTTGTTTGATATCTTTTATCCTTAAATAAGATTTTATACTCGAGCCTTATAATGGATACGATCCGACCCATACATGATCTTCCGTATAACGATGACACATGATGAATAAAAAGAACTTCCTAACAAGAGTGTGCCTTATGGTCCTCATTGCTCTGGCAGAACCCAGTTTTAGGAGGAGAGACATTGCTCGGAATGTGGACCACACTTCCAGTGACAGAGGAGAGAGTCTTCTGTGTAACGGGTATACTATGTGGTACTACTGACGTGGTGTTACAAGCAAATAAAACTCAGTTATTTTTAAGATTTTAAAAAAAAATCTAGAAGGGAAAAAAATAAAAAATAGCTTGGTTTAATTGGCTCGTGACATCACATAGGAACTCTCATGTGGTATACTCGTTACATAGAGACTTTGTCGAAGCGATCATACCAAGAAGGCAAATGTTGACTTGATATATTCATCCAATCAAAATCCACTAATTATATGTTTGTCCAATTAGGGTTCACCATTTATTATAGTTTTTTATTTTTTTACGAAATTTTAAGATTTAGCAATTATAGTAGTATAATTATTGATTACATGTCAAGTTCTAATTAGACAGATACACCATGTCATTATTAACACGTGATATAATCGTTTCACTGAAAACTTTCTCCAACTTTAACCCCCTTGACATTTGATTTTCGAAATAATATTTTGAATATCAAATAAACTACGATTGTTTAGATATTAGCAATAGTGTTCTATTTTACATTATCAGATAGATTAATCGAGCAGTACAACAGAGAATTATCATTTACTCCCTTGAGTTCGGCTTTCGAGTCATCATGTATTCATCATCTTCTCCATACACTCTTCCA
>JAOYND010010287.1:0-12647 GCA_025802135.1 Lagerstroemia fauriei | reverse complement strand
TCCTTGATAGGTAATTAATTCCATACCTGAAATATTGTCTCTTAAATCTAGTGATGTGATCTATAAATAATATCTTTATTTTTCACTTTCTCACTCTTCCCGTTCAGCTAATTTCAGCGTAGGAGGGTCAATTCGGATCTTTCATCCCTGGTTTGACTTTCATTTCTAATTTTAGATTTTCTCCAACAGACCGGCACAAGACAATTCAACGGCTCAGGGTAGATCGGTTCTTAGACGATAAAGACCTCATTTACCCTGTCTAGCTCTTACAGATTATCTATATTAATATAATATATTTTTTTGTAAAGAATAAAACATAGATAGATTCAAGGAGATAGGGATGCAAGCGTTCTCTTGAAGTCTAGAGAAAGAAACTATAAAATAATATATAAATTTTATTCACTTTTTTAGAATATCTTATCTTGTTATCCTTATTTCTGTTCTTTTTCTTTTATTTTAAAATTTGTCCCACTCACATTCAGTTTCGAAATTAATTCAAGGAATAAACTGACGTAGTTCATAAAATATTTTTTTCTTGAAATATGACCGTGCATTGATCCTTTCAAAGCAGGGGCTATCAAATAATTTAATTTTTGATTTCTGGTAAATTAAAAATTCATCTTAATTTAAAATTTAAGGGAAAAAATTGATTTTGGCCATCAACTTTTTGGATTATATTTATATTTGACCTAAACCTTTTTTTGAGTTGATTTCAGTCCTCAACATTTCAAATATTGTTTAGTTTTAGTTATTTACATTATTTTTAATATTAAAAAAGTTAAAAATATATTTTTAATTGCAAATTATTTTTACAATTATAAAAAAGGAGAAAATCTTGATGTAAGGAACTCTACTGTAAATTGTTTCAGAGAAAATTATCAACAGTCAGTGATACTGTTAGTGACTTTACAAGAAACCTAGTGGTCGGATTTGATCATCTTTTTCGTTAAAATTTTTATTAATTTATTAATTTTTAATTTAAAATATATTTTTAGTATTAAAAAGCCTAATAACCTTTTCTAATATTGAAAATAATGTAAAGTACTAAAACTGAACAATATTTGAAAGGTTGAGGACTGGAATCAATTCAAAATAAGATTTAGGTCAATTATGAACATAGTCCAAAAGGTTGAGGAACAAAATCAATTTTTTCTCAAAATTTAAATATAAAAATCTGCTTTTTTTTTATCAATAATATAATCCCTTAATCTGCTTTGATATATCAATTAAGATCTTTTGCTGCATTATTAGATAATAAATAGTCCGCCCCAGTTCTCCCACTGCTCAGTATTCCCTGATGGCTTCCAAAATTTTCCTTCACTCTCTTTTCGTCTTCTCCTTCGTCGTCGTCCTCCTCCTCGCCTTCCAAATTGTGCCTACCCTCCAATTCCATCATGAGAATAAATTCTTTATTATAAAAAAAGGGAAACATAGGCAGGGACAAATTAGTCCTTACTGTTTACATGATAGAATATATTCTCATGATATATTCTCTGTACATATTATTTTCTATTATGTTTACGAGGTCTAATCTATAAGTTTGCCTCTATTATACAAATTCAAGATACAATTGAATAGAGAATTTATCTTTTTTCTTTTCAGTCATTGTCACAGTATGAGAGGACAGATGAAGAATTTTATTTCAATAGTTAACGGTTCATGGAGAAAAGAGAATTCATTTCTAGCCGCTTGAGTTCGACGAGCTCCAACCACCATCTCACCTGTACTTTTAAAAATAGGACTGGACCTGCCGGTTGAGCCGGAAACCGATCACCAGTCCAATCCGGTTACATATAAGACTCACATGCAATGCAAGCCGGCCTTGAACCAGTTGAACCAGTTAGTTTTCATAAAAATCAGAGAAACAATCAAAATAAGCTAATTCATTAAAACAATAAAATAATGGTATGAATTTAAATTTCATAAATGCTTTACGTTAGAATAATGTCACAAAATTTAAATTAAATAAATGTCTTACATTACAATAATGGCATAAAATTTAAATTCCACAGATATTTTAAATTACAATAATATATAAAAAATAATAATTTGGGCAATAATTGACAAATTTTTATAGATTTAATATTTCATAAATATTTTTCATTACAATGATGGCACAAAGATAAATTTAGGCACCTTCCTATTTGAGTTTTAGTATTGTTAAAAACTAACAATTGAATTCCTTTTAAAAGCTGTCCATGGAAGCTTGGTCCTATGCATTTCCTCTTATACTGTAATATATCATATTTATTAAGAAAAGTTACTCAGATACTATCCAATGGGGTAGGTTACTACCGGTTTGGAGTTTGCCCGATACCCATGCACACCCCGAATACAAAAGAAGAGAGGGGAGAGAGAGAGAAAGTGAAAATAGAGATTAGAGAATGATAAGAAAGCCACATTTTAGTAAATTTGCTATCACACTCTTAATTTTTTTAATCTAATAATTATTAAAAATTAAATTTTATATGTCAATGTATAATTTAAAAAGGTAAAAAAGACACTAAGAATGAGTCACGCTCTGATATATAATATAGAGGTAGATTTAGATGCAATGTCAAGAATTTCTTTAGATTTATGAAAAATGTCAATCGTTCCTTCGGGGTTTGTGTTTTCTATTTGTTGTACCTGTTATGCTTCGCAGAAACATGTGCAAGGATTTTCAAAATTTTTGAATTTTTTTTTCCTTGAAAGGTAATTAATTCCATACTTGAAATATTGTCTCTTGAATCTAGTGATGTGATCTATATATAATATCTTTATTTTTCACTTTCTTACTCTTCCTGTTCAGCTAATTTCAGCGTAGGAGTAGTCCTGGTCATGGGCCGGTTTAGGCCCGGAACCGATCCTAAATCGGCCTGATCGAAACTGGTCCGACACCAGTCAAAACCGAAATAGGACTGGAATCGGCCCCGAACCGTGAAGTCTAAGGTTCAGGGCCGGTTCATCCGGCCTTAGAAACCAGAACCGGCAGGAAAGTTAAAATTTTTTTTTTTGGATCCCCCCAAATGTCAGACACACTAGATGTCTTACATTTTCTTTCTTTTTTTAACCATTCATTATTTAAAAATATATATATATTATATTTTTTACACTACAAGTACATGATCAAATAAGAGAACTACCTAAACTTTGATTATTCTAAATCTCATGAGGATACGGTTCTCCTCATTTTTAATTATATATTTTAAAATTTGTATATTAAATTTAATTTTAATAAAAATCAAACCAAATAGTTCGGAACCGGACGGAACCGTGGTTTCGAACCGGAACAGTCCGGTTCCGAACCGCCCCTGAACAGTCCAAAGGAAGGTTCAAGACCGGTTCCATAGCCCCCGGTTCCTGAACCGTGGCCAGGACTACGTAGGAGGGTCAATTCGGATCTTTCATCCCTGGTTTAACTTTCATTTCTAATTTTAGATTTTCTCCAACAGACCGGCACAAGACAATTCAACGGCTCAGGGTAGATCGGTTCTTAGACGATAAAGACCTCATTTGCCCTGTCTAGCTCTTACAGATTATCTATATTTATATAATATCTTTTTTTGTAAAGAATAAAACATAGATAGATTCAAGGAGATATGGGATACAATCGTTCTCTTGAAGTCTAGAGAAAGAAACTATAAAATAATATATAAATTTTATTCATTTTTTTAGAATATCTTATCTTGTTATCCTTATTTCTGCTCTTTTTCTTTTATTTAAAATTTTGTCCCACTCACATTCAATTCCTAATTTAATTCAAGGAATAAACTGACGTAGTTCATAAAATATTTTTTTTCTTGAAATATGACCGTGCATTGATCCTTTCAAAGCAGGGGCTATCAAATAATTTAATTTTTGATTTCTGGTTCTACGGGGAAAAAATAAAAAATTCATCTTAATTTAAAATTTAAGGGAAAAAATTGATTTTGGTCCTCAACTTTTTGGACTATGTTCATATTTGACCTAAACCTTTTTTTGAGTTGATTTCAGTCCTCAACATTTCAAATATTATTCAGTTTTAGTTATTTACATTATTTTTAATATTAAAAAGTTAAAAATATATTTTAATTACAAATTATTTTTACAATTATAAAAAATGAGAAAATATTGATGTAAGGAACTCGACTGTAAATTGTTTCAGAGAAAATTATCAATAATCAGTGATACTGTTAGTGACTTTACAAGAACCCTAATGGTCGGATTTGATCATCTTTTTCGTTGAAATTTGTATTTATTTTTAAATTTGTAATTTAAAATATATTTTTAATATTAAAAAGCCTAATAACTTTTTTTAATATTAAAAATAATGTAAAGTACTAAAACTGAATAATATTTAAAAGGTTGAGGACTGGAATCAATCCAAAATAAGATTTAAGTCAAATATGAATATAGTCCAAAAAGTTGAGGGCCAAAATCAATTTTTTCCCAAAATTTAAATATAAAAATATGCTTTTTTTATCAATAATATAATCCCTTAATCTGCTTTGATATATCAATTAAGATCTTTTGCTGCATTATTAGATAATAAATAGTCCGCCCCAATTCTCCCATTGCTCAGTATTCCCTGATGGCTTCCAAAATTTCCCTTCACTCTCTTTTCGTCTTCTCCTTCGTCGTCGTCGTCCTCCTCGCCTTCCAAATTGTGCCTACCCTTCAATTCCATCCTGCTGAAAGTTTCAAATACCACAGTTTGCCCACACGTCAATCCAATCCTCCTGAAAATTTGAGATGCCGAAATTTCGAGCTTGAACGGATCAACCAACTCGCTCGAGTTATATGGCCATTTGACAACGACCAGGGGGCCCTCGAGAAGATGCTTCGCAAGAAGGAAGTGTGTGAGTTGTACCTAGATGGGACGATAATCGTCCACGGGCTCCATGATTTTTATCGGAATACTGAATGGAATTTACTTCATCGGTACGGAATTGCCTAGTAGAGATAGTAAGTGTGTCGCTGCTATCAAGCATGATCATGAGCTCCTAGTTAGCTTTGGTAGTCATATCATGTAAACCCTAGATTTTTGCAAAATAGAATTTGGTATTCTCTTTGGATTTCAATACCTTCATTGTCGATTGTTTGCTTCTGTTGTTAACTATTTGCCATAAGAGCTGATGAATTTGGCTGAGAAAAATCGAAGCTGTTCATAGCGAACGGAGAAAATTTGTAAATAGTCCTTAATTAACTTTTGATACGAATATTATTATGATATTCTTAGATCCCTTATCGGTTAAATTAGGGGATAAGAGAATAATAACAGGTTTATAAAAGAACTGTGCACCACCTACCTAATAGCTTACACTTTTGGGTTGGATATAGACCCAACATCTTGTAAGCTCATGTTGATATTTTAACATGGTATCAGCTCTAGGATAAACCCATAACACGTTGCGCGTGGGAGGGATGTTAGATCTCACATGATTAAATTAGAGAATAATAATCTTTTCATAAGAAAACTATATAGTACCACAAAATAGTTTAGATTTTTCGGTTGGACATAGACCAACTTCTTATGGATCGAGTGGATATTTTACCGATATAAAGGCTAAATTGTAGTCCAGGCTCATGGAAAGAAGATACAATCTAGAAATTTATGAAAGAACAATTATATTACTATGAAATTTTATAGTTATTATCGTAATGTAATTGTACACCTTTGACTTGTGGAAGTCTGTTCTTGTTAAATCTTTTGTCGGTTCTACAGAACCAACGTGGAGAATTACAATGAACATCCATTACAAGTGTTAATTTTTTTAAATGACAGATTACAACTTCCTAGATATACCAAACCCGTTACATTACATCTAAGATCTTTCAAGTTCCAAACCTAATAATTATGCAGAATATATTCTCGAGAATCTCTAAAAAAAAAGTTGTACTCTAAAGAATCTTTTAAAAAGATCACATGGCACTTACACGATACAAGACTCGATCTCACTTTTTGCAGACCGAATACAGTCAAATATATATAAGAATATTCATGCGCATATCTCTAAAAAGAGGATAAGATCTCAAGTAAACTTTGTGAGCATGCATGAAGCTTCTACGCTTACAGATGTCCACTATATCTAATATCGCATATCTACCGAAAAATCTGATTCATGTCGAGGCTCGACACAACAGAGTCATTTCGGACTCTTGTATTGCGGCACTAATACAATTTGTAGTCCCATTCTCTCTTGGTTATTTTCTTACTCTATGATTAATCTTAACCATTCGTTGTCTCAGATGTAAAAATTGAGTTCATCTTTTGAGCCTTTTGAGCCTTTTATGAACCATAATGCATGTCAAACGCTGTCCCTTGCAGTGGTTTACCAAGTGTCCTGACACTTTGCTAGATTTAAGTGTAAAACTTGTGATTATTAAACTCGAGTAAATAAGAGAAAATCTGTCACTGGTAAATTTTAGACTCGGGTCTGAAACTTATGTTCATTAAGCCCAAGTACAAACGGTCTCGTGATAAGTTTTCCCTCTCGTACTAGTATAAAAGAGAAATGTAAGACTTGTGGGCCCTTATTAAGTAAAGGTATTTATATTTAATGTATTTAGAAACATGTGACAAGGTATATTGTTTCCGATTTGACAGTTTTGCGACTTGCATGCAGTGACTAGACAAGGCATATTGTTTTCACTTAAAATGAACTTTTCCTTAATTCAGATAAATAAGAGGAGGCCGATACATTATGATGGTAAAGACAAGTGTAGAGGATCACATGTCATTGGCTTGCAGTGCCTACACATGTTTTATCATTCGTCAAGGGATTGACAATCCATCCTTTGAAAGTATATCTCCTTTGCAGTTAAGTCGTAACCAACATTATAGTATTGTTGTGCATACAAGCCGATGATCGAGTAGGATAAAACTAAGATTTATCGTAAAATTGTCTCAAATTTCTCGATAATTTTACCAACTCCTACTTCTTGACCTTTTACTGATAAATGACAATTCTCTTGCACGAAAAAGTTTTGATCTTTTCTGTTCCATAACACAATGACTAAAATATTGTCAATAATTTGTCTATAATATGGGTCAGTACTTTCCGCACTCATTTGTCGATAAGGTTATTTATTTAAATATTTTTCTTTTCCTTAGACAAATTTTCGATCAAATGCACAATTATGAAAAATTTTGTCTACCATACTTGCCGCTAACGAGTCAATATATTTTCTTATGTTTCGACTAAAATTATTTGTCAGTAATTGCTTGCTAATTTGTCAGAGTTATTTTGTCGGTAATATTTGTTAATTATTTCAATATTATTCCTTTTCTTCAAACAAATTTTTGACCAACTAATTGGTCAGAAATACTGATCAACATAATTTATCAATAATTTACCAGTATTGTGTTACTATTTTAATTCTTCCCCAAATTTCCGAACAACTAATTCCAACCTTAACTTCCTAAGAAAGAGAAAAAAAAGTCTAATTCCATTATTTCAATTTTCACGATGCAATTAACTGATTAACCATTTTATCAAGATAATATTTTCAACAAATCAGTTGGACAAGCAGTAGAAACTACGAAATTTTTAATCAATTAATGAAGATTATAGGTCGGCAATGCTCATAACGACGGTGATATTAACAGATCTAATTTTGAAACCAAATAACTTTAAACCAATATAAGAGAAAAAATAAAGAAAAAAAGACAATTTTTTTTGTTGAATAAGAAACTGAAATACTAAATTGACGTCTAATTTAATGCATCAATGAATTGTATTTTGTGATTTGAAGTTCAAATATTGTGGAGTTATCTCAGTGAAACCACGCTGTGTTTTTGAATAAGTGTGTTGAAAGTGTTATTTATTTCTTGCATATTAGAGATATTATTATGATATAAAATATTTGATAATTAGATTGTATCGGTCAATTAAATTACTTGTTAATTTTAGGATATTATAATATCGTATTCATATATTATTTATAATTATGATAGAAAGGACTAAAATGAATATAATTTAAAAGATTGAGAACTAGAATCGATTCAAAAAACGTTTAGTTCAAATATAATATTATTTCGTAAGGTTGATAATCAAAATCGACTTTTTTCCTAAATTCTCTCTCCCGAATCGATGACGTGACTAATTCCTGTTAGCTTGTAACATCGTCAAACAGTACTAACTTTATATTCTTGTGACATACAACACTTTCTCCTACTGTAGGACATTTTCATTCTAGGTCGAGAATGATGATATTATATTAAATTCCATTTATTAAAATTACTATGATTTTAATTAGTAGAGATCGTACGCGCGTTCTCTTTAGACAAAGATAATTAGACGTGGAACTAATGACTTTTTCATAAATAATAGAGAAAGCATTAAATTTTATGATTACAAATTAATCTAGGGAAAAAGCATATTTATGATCTTCAACATTTTCTTATTTTGTCGTTTTCGTCCTAAATCTTTTCTTGGGATACGTTTGAGCCTTAACCTTTTCATATAAGAATATTTTATTTGTTTCACTATTTTAATATTAAAAAATAATTAAATAGTAAGAATAATATTAAAATAATAAAATCTTAAAAAATAAAGATAAAAATGAAAAGAGTGAATGAGGCGATCCCGAAATTTATTTTATTTCTACATTAATTTGCTCAATCTCAAGTCCTGTCGGGTTCTCTGGAAAGGGACATGAATTTTAAGGATTGATTTTTTATAGGTCTTGAAAACAACTCTAAATTTTCATAAGATCCCAAAAACGGATTTCTTTTGGGTTTGTTCATAGTTGATTTTCTTAATTTTTCACTTACGCCTTATTGGTTTCTCATTGGCAATCACCTTTCTCAATCGTGATCGATGATATCTGGAAGGGAATGGAAATTACCACAAAGTCTCTCCATTTATTTCTCTCATTTTTCACAATAATTAGTTATTTTATTATTATTTTTGTCATTACTTATTTAATACTAAAATAATAGAAAATATAAAAGTTCGAAAAGGATAACGACCAAATTTATCAAAAACTTCTAAGATGATAATGATAAAAAGAATAAAAGAAAGAAAAAGGTGGGGACATATGTAGATTTTTACGTGTGATAAAATATAAATTTAAACACTTCTAAACATTCCTAAGAATTTAAATAAACCTAAAAAATTCAAGAAGCCTTAGAAGAATTAGAATATGATTTTTGTTGGGGCTCATTAGGGCTTATTTAAGTTCTTAAATAGTTTTTGTTATTTTTGTTATTTTTTGAAAAATGTATGAATTTATATTTTATCATCTAAATTCTCTCTGATATATGTTTAATTCCTATTGATTTGTGATACTACAAAGTAGTGGGGGCGTGGTATTTTGGTGACATATAAGCCTTTCTAACTCTCTGCTGCTTTAATTCCCTTTTCATCCAAAACCTTCTAGTTCCATGGATAGTATTATCAGTGGAACGGTTATACAACATTTTAATGTTGATGTGGTGCATCAATCCAATTGACGTTAACCATAAAACCAACAATTATACAGTTATAATTATCAAATTTTTAAAAAATCCAAAGAAATATAAAAAAACCTAAAAAGTGGTGAACTCTAATTAGATGAATATATAAATGGTGAATTCTGATTGGATAAATACATCACGTTAGTGTTGTCTATGTGATATGACCGTGCCAAATGAGAATTTCTCAGTTCCACATGGCCCTGCGATGGGAGAAAATTAGGACTTCTTAACTTATTACAAATTTCACATGTATCCTCCCCTTTAAGGATAAGCACGCCTCACCATCCGTTTCCAACTTAGAAATGTTTCAAATTTACGTACCCCCCTGTCCGGGTATAGGGTAATTCATGAGATGGGCACACAGAACGACACATAAGACGGTGCCGGAAAGATTCCCGACAAATCACAGGGCAAAATGGAATCCAATTGATGAACATCAATCCCTCCAACGTCGGGTTTAGAAAATTTATCCTTGAGAAACGAAAATCAATGAAAGAGTAATAATATATTTTATCTAGAAGCGCACATAAAGTCGAGTGGAATTAATGTTATTAGATCTCACATCGGTCATATAAGAGAATAATAATGAATTTGTAAGATAATTAGGTACCACCACTTGAAAGTTTAGGTTTTTGGGTAGAAACGAGCCAGTCTCATATGAGAACCATTATCAATAATATAATATATGAGCGTCCGACAACACGGCAATCCCTAACGTAAACCCGGACTCGTTCCAGTAGTCCCCTCTCGGTCTCAGTCGCTAACCTCGCCAACGGTCCGCTCACAACAACAAAATTCAACACATGTAATATTTCAGACATTTTCTCTGAGTTCAATGAGGAGATCTCACTCGCACACCCTCTAAATCCAATCTCGAATTCCTCTGGGCATGGCTACTTAGGACTCAGTCAGCAACCCGGAATGTTTTTCCCAGCTAGGGAAATAAGATAATTTTAAAAATTATATAAAAAATTAGTAAATTACATAAAATTTTACATGTTTTTCAAGTTCGGGTCACTACGCACAACCCTTAAAATCCATCCTTGATTGCTACAAAGATCAATCCATGCACTGCATCTAACAAGATTATGCCAGTTAGCCAGTCGATGTCCAACCTATTTCATAAACAAAATGTGACCAACCAGCCAACAAAACTACGCTTTAACTATAAAGAAAAAAACTAACCAAACTACGTGTTACTGACCTCTTGTTGCAGATTAACTAAGGCTTCTACGGGAGAAAGCCTTGCGCGCAACGATTGCATTACTTGACATTACTTACGTAGTGATGATACCAATAAATAAAATGCAATTATTTTTAAATTTTTTATTTTTAAGATTTTATAAAAATATTTTTAAAATAACTTAATTTTATTAGTTGATATTACTGCGTCGGTGTTGCAAATAGTCACATCTTTGCGTTAAGTCTTTCTCGTTCGACGGAGCTCGAGAGTGGAAAGGTTGTTTCGCTTCTAGGAACTTTTTTTATCTATTCAATTATATGAAAACGTTTGTTTGTTTTAGTGTCTCTTTTCATTTTACATATTTGACCTCTACCTTTAATTTACATATTACTAGAGACTGACTCGTGCTCCGTATGGAAAGAAAATAAAAATAAATAAAAGTGAATATTATTATAAATCCGTATAATTAAATTATTTAACTATAATGTATTACAATTTATTTATTTGAAATAAATTTATGTTAATTTACAATAACAGACAGAACATTCTAAGTTGTCAACAGTACATTTATAATTTAATTTACATTTTCAGAAAATTCGTTTAAAAATAATGATAAAGCTTACAATTAAAAACAAATAGAATATTTTTTATTATGCTGTTATGGAGTGAGAGAATCTAATTTGTTAATAAGAGTTTTTTGCTATTTAGATTGTAGATGTGGAGCGAGAAGAGAAAATGCTTGAAATTACAACTTGATCCTTAATCTGAAGAATTTTATTATGCTGTGTGTGTCTATATATATTTTAAGCTTGGGGATTAGGGATGTTAATGGGCCGGGGCGGCTAGGTATTTGGATACTCGGACCCGCCTCGCACCCTCATGGGTCGGGGTGCGGGTCGATGAAATTAATTAATACTATGTAAAATATAATAAAAAATATGATATAAACTTACATATTTATGATAGTATAATTAAATAAATTAAAAAATTAAGAATTTATATAATTTTGATAAAATATAATGATTATTATCTAATTTATTAATATAAAAGTATACATAAATCAAGTAAATTAATTTTAAAATATATAATTATATAATATAATAATATATAAATATGGATGGATCAGGGCAGGTTGGCAGCTAGACCCAAACCCGCCCCGACCCGCGTATGGGATGGGCCAAATCGGGGTGGGGCAGGCCAGGATTGAGTTAGCAAAGCGCTTTATGCTCATAATCTTGCATATGACTATGGTGATAGCATGGAAAGCGACAATAACAGGACATGGGATGACAATGGCGGGGGCGCGACGAGCATTTAAAGATACGAACCCGACCCACACCCTTGACGGGTAGATCCATGCCCCGAATGATCACGTACGGGTTCGGGCACTGGTTTACCCTTAAAGTTTATTCCAAAATATAATATAATATAACATGATGGATTGGGACAGAAAACAAATCAAGATACGCTTTGGATCAGGTCGTGCCCAACCCAAAGCGGGACGGAGAAGGCGGTTCAGCGGGTCCGGATCAAAATTGCAATCCCTATCCAGCCTTACAATTTTTAAAGATGCTATCATCATAGACATGTTTGTGTTTAATTAAAAATAAATTAAAATAAAATAACCGTGAGGCAGAACAATGGGGATGACATGTTTTAGCTAACATCTAGCATGATTCTATTGTGAATCATACACCTAACATGTCCTAAAAATTCCTCGAACTATTTCACCTACGAAAGACGGACATTTTTTCCTATGTTCTGAGGCAGAGCATTCACGTGGGACTAGTCGGATGAGATTGTTTAGATATCACGTAATAATATCAACCCAAAACTCGAAGATCCGAAGATTCGAAAAAGAACAGAACCCAACGAGAATCGCGAAGATCTATTTTTGTTTTCTTGTAAATTCATTCATAAAAATTCTGTCAGATTTTCTAAGCAGATATTAGGATATCTTTATAGATAGGGCAAATGACACTGTGATACATGAACTTTACCTCAATTCTCAATTCTACCACGAACTTCAATTTTTGTCGAAAA
>JAOYND010010286.1:0-23003 GCA_025802135.1 Lagerstroemia fauriei | reverse complement strand
TAAATTAAAACTCATTGTTGTAATTCAGTTCATAAACTTGTAACGACCCAAATACTCACCAATTAAAACTCTTTTAACTAAATTACAACTCATAATTATCATTCAGTTAAAAGACTTGTAATGATCCAAATACACTCTAATTACAACTGTTTTAACTAAATTACAACTTACAGTTCTAAATCAATTCAAAGAATTGTAATGACCAATTCCTCTAAAATTACAAGTTTTTTAGCTAAATTACAACTCATTGTTGTAAATAAATTTAAAAACTTCTAACGAGACAATTACCAAAAAAATACAACTCTTTTAACTAAATTACAACTCATAGTTCTAATCCAGGTCAAAGACTTGTAACCACCCAAATACTCACCAATTACAGCTATTTTAATTGAATTACAAGTCATAGTTGTAATTCAGTTGAGAAAGTTGAAACGACTCAATTACCCAGAAATTATTACTCTTTTAACTAAATTACAACATATAGTTGTAACACTATTCAAAGACTTGTAACGGCCCAATTACAACTCCTTTAACTAAATTTCAACTCATATTTGTAAATAAATTCAAAGACTTGTAACGGCCCAATTACCCTCTAATTAGAACTCTTATAACGAAATTACAACTCATTGCTGTAAATAAATTCAAAGATTTATAACCGCCCAATTACACACAAATTGCAACTTATTGTTGTAATTCGGCTCAAATAATTGTAACGATTCAATTACCCGCCAATTACAACACTTTTAATTAAATCACATCTCATCGTTGTAATTCAGTTAAAAGACTTGTAACGACCCGATGACCCACTAATTATAACTTTTTTAACTAAATCACAACTCATAGTTGTAAATCAATTCAAAGACTTGCAACGACCAAATTACTCACAAATTACAACTCTTTTAGCCAAATTACAACTCGTAGTTGTAAATTATTTCAAAGACTTGTAGCGACCCTAATACTCACCAATTATAACTCTTTTAAGTAAATTAAAACTCATTGTTGTAATTCAGTTCAAGGACTTGTAACCATCCAAATACGCACCAATTACAACTGTTTTAATTAAATTACAACTTGCAGTTCTTCATCAATTCAAATAATTGTAATGACCCAATTCCTCGTAAATTACAACTTTTGTAACTAAATTACAACTCATTGTTGTAAATAAATTCAAAAACTTCTAACGATACAATTACCCACAAAATACAGCTATTTTAATTGTATTACAAGTCATAGTTGTAATTCAGTTCAAAAAGTTGTAACGACCCAAATACCCAGCAATTGCAACTCTTTTAACTAAATTACAACTCATAGTTGTAAATCTATTCAAAGACCTGTAATTGCCCAATTACTCAACAATTGCAACTCTATTAAGTAAATTACAACTCATAATTGTAAATCAATATAAAGACTTGTAACGGCCCAATTACCCAAAAATTACAACTCTTTTAACTAAATTACAAATCACAGTTGTAAATAAATTCAAAGACTTGTAACACCCCAATTACCCACCAATTATAGCTCTTTTAACGAAATTGCAACTCATAGTTGTAAAGAAATACAAAGACTTGTAACGACCTAATTACCTACCAATTACAACTCTTTTAACTAAATTACAACTTATAACTCTTTTAATTAAATTACATATGATAGTTGTAAATAAATTCAAAGACTTGTAACGGCTCAATTGCTCACTAATTACAACTATTCTAACTAAATTACAATTCATTTTTGTAAATCAATTCAAAAACATGTAACAATAAAATTCCCCACAAATTTTAACTCTTTTAACTAAATTACAACTCATAGTTCTAATTTAGTTCGAAGACTTTTAACTACTCAAATACCCACCAACTAGAACTCTTTTAACAAAATTACAACTTATAGCTGTAATTCATTGCAAAGACTTGTAACGACCCAATTTGTCACCAATTACAACTCCTTTAACTAAATTACAACCCATACTTTAAGTAAATTACAACTCATAACTGTAAATCAATTCAAAGGCTTGTAACTACCCAATTACCCACCAATTACAACTCCTATAACTAAATTACAGTTCATAGTTTAATTCGATTCAAAGATTTGTAACGACACAATTACCCACCAATTACAACTCTTTTAATTAAATTACAACTGATAGCTGTATATCAATTATAGGGCTTGTAATGACCAAATTACCCACCATTTACAAGTTTTTTAACTAAATTACAACTCACAGTTGTAATTCAGTTTAAAGACTCGTAACGGCCCAAATACCCACTAATTACAACTCTTTTAATAAAAGTACAACTCATAATTCAAACTCAGTTCAAAGACTTGTAACGAACCGATTACTCACCAAATATAACTCTTTTACCTAAATTACAACTCATAATTGTAAATAATTCAAGGACCTGTAATGATCCAAATGTGCACCAATTACAACTCTTTTAACTAAATTACAATCAGTTCAAAGACTTGTAACGATCGAAGTACCAACCAAATATAATTCTTTTAACTAAATTACAACTCATAGTTCTAATTCAGTTTAAGACTTGTAACGATCCAATTACCCGCCAATTACAACACTTTTAAATGAATTACAACTCATAATTGTTATTCAGTTCAAAGACTTGTAACGGCCCAATTACCCACCAATTACAACTCTTTTAACTAAACTTGTAATGGCCTAATTAATTACCGATTACAACTCTTTTAACCAAATTACAACTCGTAGTTGTAAATCCATCCAAAGACTTGTAACGGCCTAATTAATTACCGATTATAACTCTTTTAAGTAAATTACAACTTATAGTTATAAATAAATTCAAAGAGTTGTAACGCCCCAATTACCCACCAATTACAACTTTTTTAACCAAATTACAACTCGTAGTTGTAATTCAATTCAAAGACTTGTAACGACCTAATTACCCACAAATTACAACTCATTTAACTAAATGACAAATCAATGTTGTAAATCAATTTAAAAACTTCTAACCATACAAACACCCACAAATTACAACTATTTTCACTAAATTACAACTCATACTCCTAATTCAGTTCAAATACTTGTAACGACCCAAATACCCACCAATTACAATTCTTTTGATTGAATTACAAATTCATAATTGCAATTTAGTTCAAAGAGCTGTTACGACTCAATTACCCAGCAATTAGAACTCTTTTAACTAAATTACAACTCATAGTTGTAGAACTTTTTTAACTAAATTACAACTCATTGTTGTAATTCAGTTCAAAAAGATGTAACGACCCAAATATCCACCAGTTACAACTCTTCTAACTAAATTACAACTCATATATGTAATTCAGTTCAAAGACTTGTAACGACACGATTACCCACTAATTAGAACTCTTTTAACTAAATTACAACTCAAAGTTGTAAATCAATTCAAAGACTTGCAACGACCCAATTACCAACAAATTACAACTCTTTTAACTAAATTACAACTTATAGTTCAAAATCAATTGAATGACTTTTAATGACCCAATTACACTCAAATTACAACCCTTTTAACGAAATTACAACTCATTGTTGCAAATCAATTCATAAACTTCTAACGATACAATTACCCACAAATTAGAACTCTTTTAACTAAATTGCAACTTACAATTCTAATTCAGTTCAAAGACTTGTAACGACCCAAATACTCACAAATTACAACCCTTTTAACTAAATTACAAGTCATAGTTGTAAATCTATTCAAAAACTTGTAACGGCCTACTTACTCACAAATTACAAATTTTTTAACTAAATTACAACCCATAGTTGCAATTCAGTTCAAAGAATTGTAACGGCCCAATTACCCACAAATTAAAACTCTTTTAACTAAATTGCAACTGATAGTTGTAAATCAATTCAAAGACTTCGAACGACCATAATACTCACAAATTATAACTCTTTTAACCAAATTACAACTCATAGTTATAATTCAGTTCATAGACTTGTAACAATCCAAATAGTCACCAATTACAACTCTTTTAACTAAATTACAACTCATTGTTATAAATCAGTTCGAAGACATGTAACGATCCAAATACGCACCAATTACAACTATTTTAACTAAATTATAATTTATAGGTCTAAATCAATTCAAAGACTAGTAATAACTCAATTATTCTCAGATTACAACATTTTCAACTAAATTGCAACTCATTTTTGTAAATCAATTCAAAAAGTTCTAACTATACAATTACCCACAAAATACAATTCTTTTAACTAAATTCCAACTCATAGTTCTAATTAATTTAAAAGACTAGTAACGACCAAATACCCACCAATTACAACTCTTTTAATTGAATCACAAGTCCTAGTTGTAATTTAGTTCAAAGAGTTGTAACGACTCAATTACCAAGCAATTACAACTCCTTTAACTCAATTACAACTCATAGTTGTAATTCAGTTCAAAGACTTGCAATGACCCAATTACTCGCAAATTACAAGTATTTTAACTAAATTACAACTCATTAGTGTAAATCAATTTAAAAACTTGTCACAATACAACTACCAACAAATTAGAACTCTTTTAACTAAATTACAACTCATTGTTATATTTCAGTTCATAAACTTGTAACGATCCATATAGTCACCAATTACAATTGTTTTAACTAAATTATAATTTATAGATATAATTAAGTTCATAGACTTGTAATGATCCAACTAGTCATCAATTACAACCCTTTTAATAAAATTACAATTCATGGTTGTCAATCAATTCAAAAGCTTCTAACTGTACAATGACCCACAAAATACAACTCTTTTAACTAAATTACAACTCATAATTCTAATTCAGTCCAAAGACTTTTAACGACCCAAAGACCCACAAATTACATCTCATTGAATTGAATTACAAGTCATAGCTCTAATTCAGTTCAAAGAGTTGTAACGACCCAATTACTCACAAATTACAACTCTTTTAACTAAATTACAACCCATAGTTGCAATTCAGTTAAAAGACATGTAACGATCCAAGTACTCTCCAATTACAATTCTTTTAACTAAATTACAACTCGTAGTTGCAATTAAGTTCGAAGACTTGTAACGACCCAATTACCCACCAGTTAAAACTCTTTTAACTAAATTAGAACTTATAATTGTAATTCAGTTGAAAGAATTGTAGCGACCAGATTGCTCGCCAATTACAACTCTTTTAACGAAGTTACAACTTATAGTTGTAAATCAACTCAAAAACTTCTAACGATACAATTACCCACAAATTAAAACTTTTTTAACTAAATTAAAACTCATAGTTCTAATTCAGTTTAAATACTTTTAACAACCCAATTACAACTCTTTTAATTTAATTACAAGTCATAGTTGTAACTCAGTTCAAAGACTTGTAACGACCCAAATACTCACCAATTACAACTATTTTAATTGAATTACAAGTCATAGTTGTAACTCAGTTCAAAGACTTGTAACGACCCAATTACCCATCAATTACAACTATTTTAACTAAATTACAACTCATAGTTTTAAATCTATTTAAAGACTTGTCACGGCCCAATTACTCACCAATTACAGCTCTTTTAACTTTATTACAACCCATAGTTGCAATTTAGTTAAAAGACTTGTAACGATCCAAGCACTCTCTAATTACAAGTCTTTAAACTAAATTAGAACTCATACTTATAATTCAGTTCAAAGAGTTATAACGATGCAAATACGCACAAATTACAACTGTTTTAACTAAAGTACAATTTATAGTTCTAAATCAATTGAAAGACTTGCAATGACCCAATTGCTCTAAAATTATAACTCTTTTAAGTAAATTACAATTCATTGTTTTAAATCAATTCAAAAACTTCTAACGATACAATTACCCACAAATTACAACTCTTTTAACTAAATTACAACTCATAGTTGTAAATCTATTCAAACACTTGTAACGGCCTAATTACTCACCAATTACAACTCTTTCAATTGAATTGCAAGTCATAGTTGCAATTCAGTTCAAAGAATTGTAACAACTCAATTATCCAGTAATTACAACTCATAGTAGTAAATCTATTCAATGACTCATAACAACCCAATTGCTCACCAATTAAAACTCTTTTAATTAAATTACAAGTCAAAGTTGTAATTCAGTTCAAAACTGGTAACGGCCCAATTACCCACAAATTACAACTATTTTAACTAAATTTCAAATCATAATTGTAATTTTGTTCAAAGACTTCTAACGATCCAAATAGGCGCCAATTACAATTGTTTCAATTAAATTATAACCTATAGTTCTAAATCAATTCAAAGAATTGTAATGACCCAATTACTCTCAAATTACAACTCTTTTAACTAAATTACAATTCATGGATGTAAATCAATTCAAAAACTTCTAACTATACAATTACCCACAAAATACAACTCTTTTAAGTAAATTACAATTCACAGTTCTAATTCAGTTCAAAGACTTGTAACGACCCAAATACCCACCAATTACATCTCTTTCAATTGAATTAAGAGTCATTACTGTAATTCAGTTCAAAGAGCTTTAACGGCCCAATTACTCATCAATTACAAATCTTTTAACTAAATTACAACCCATAGTTACAATTCAGTTAAAAGACTTGTAACGATCCAATCACAATTTTTTAACTAAATTACAATTCATAGTTATAAATCAGTTCAAAGAATTGTAACTGCCCAATTACCCACAAATTACAAATCTTTTAACTAAATTGCAACTCAAAATTGTAAATCAATTCAAAGACGTGTAACGACCCTATTACAAACCAATTACAACTCTTTTAACTAAATTACAACTCGTAGTTGAATTCAGTTCAAAGACTTGTAATGACCCAATTACTTGCAAATTACAACTCTTTTAACTAAATTGCAACTCATTAGTGCAAATCAATTTAAAAACTTGTAACGATACAATTACTAACAAATTATAATTCTTTTAACTGAATTACAATTCGTAGTTGTAATTCAATTCACAAACTTGTAACGACCCAAATATCTACCAGTTATAACTCTTTTAACTAAATAACAACTCATAGTTCTAATTCAGTTCAAAGAGTTGTAACGACCCGATTACTCACTAATTGCAACTCTTTTAACAAAATTACAACTCATTAGTGTAAATCAATTTAAAAACATGTAACGATACAATTACCAATAAGTTAGAACTCTTTTAACAAAATTATAACTCATAGTTATAATTCAGTTTAAAAACTTGTAACTACCCAAATATCCACCAGTTAGAACTCTTTTAACTAAATTTCAGCTCATAGTTTTAAGTCAGTTCAAATACTTGTAACTACCCGATTACACATTAATTACAACTCGTTTAACTAAATTACAACTAATAGTTGTAAATCAATTCAATAACTTTCAACTACCCAATTACCCACAAATTACAACTCTTTTAACTAAATTACAACTCGTTGTTGTAAATCATTTCAAAGACTTGTAACGATCCAAATATGTGCCAATTACAACTGTTTTAACTAAATTATAACTTATTCTTCTAAATCAATTCAAAGAATTGTAATGACCCAATTACTCTCAAATTACAACTCTTTTAACTAAATTACAGTTCATTGTTGTGCATCAATTCAAAAACTTCTAACGATATAATTACCCACAAAATTCAATTCTTTTAACGAAATTACAACTTATGGTTCTAATTCAGTTCAAATACCTGAAACGATCCAAATATGCGCCAATTACATCTCTTTTAACTAAATTAAAATTCATTGTTGTAAATCAATTCAAAAACTTCTAATGATACAATTACCCAAAAAATACATCTCTTTTAACTAAATTACAACTCATGGTTCTAATTCCATTCAAAGACTTGTAACCACCCAAATACCCACTAATTACATATCCTTCAATTAAATTACAAGTCATAGCTGTAATTCAGTTCAAAGGGTTGTAACAGTCCAATTACTCACTAATTACAACTCTTTTAACTAAATTACAACCCATAGTTGCAATTTAGTTCAAAGACTTCTAATTGCCCCATTACCCACAAATTACAACTATTTTAACCAAATTGCAACTCATAGTTGTAAATAAATTCAAAAACTTATAATGACCAAATTACCAACCAATTACAACTCTTTTAACTAAATTACAACTCATGATTGTAAATCTATTCAAAAGCTTCTAACGATACAGTTACCCACAAATTACAACTCTTTTAACTAAATTACAACTTATAGTTCGAATTCAGTTCAAAGACTTGTAACGTTCCAAATACCCACTAATTACAACTCTTTTAACTGAATTACAACTCATAGTTGTAATTCAGTGCAATGAGTTGTAACGACCCCATTACCCACCAATTACAACTCTTTTAACTAAATTCCAATTCATAGTTGTAATTCAGTTAATAGACTTGTAACGGCCCAGTTACCAACAAATTACAATTATTTTAACTAAATTACAACTCATAATTGTAATTCAGCTCAAAGACATTTAACGATCCAAATACTCACCATTGACAACTCTTTTAACTAAATTACACCTCATAGTTGTAATTCAGTTCAAGGACTTGTAATGGTACAAATATGCACCAATTACAACTCTTTTAAATAAATTACAACTCATAGTTTTAAATCGATTCAAAGATTTGTAATGACCCAATTACTCGCAAATTACAACTCTTTTAACTAAATTACTACTCATGGGTGTAAATCAATTCAAACACTTTTAACGATACAATTACCCACAAATTACAACTTTTTAAACTAAATTACAACTCATAGTTGTAATTCGGTTCAAAAACTTGTAACGACCCAAATACCCACCAATTACCTGCCAATTACAACTCTTTTAACTAAAGTACAACTTATAATTGTAATTCAGTTGAAAAACTTCTAACGACCCAATTGCTCACCTTTTAACTAAATTACAACTCACAGTTGTAATTCAGTTCAAAGACTAGTAACGATCCAAATACGCACCAATTACAACACTTTTAACTTTGTTACAACTCACAGTTGTAATTACTTTCAAAGACTTGTAACGGCCTAATTACCCACCAATTAAAACTCTTTTATCCAAATTACAACTCATCGTATTAAATAAATTCACAAACTTGTAACGATACAACTACCCACAAATTTCAACTCTTTTAACTAAATCACAACTCATAGTTCTAATTTAGTTTAAAGACTTGTAACGTTCCAAATACCCGCTAATTACTGTTGTTTTAACAAAATTACAATTTATAGTTGTAATTCTGTTCATACACTTGTAACGGCCTAATTATACACAAATTACTACTCTTTTAACTAAATTACAACTCATAGTGGTAAAAAAATTCAATGACTTATAATGGCCGAATTACCAACCAGTTAGAACTCTTTTCACTAAATTAAAACTCTTTGCTGTAAATAAATTCAAAGGCTTGTAACGGCCCAATTACCTACTAACTACAACTCTTTTAACTAAATTACAACTAGTAGTTGTAATTCGATTTAAATAATTGTAACGACTCAAATACCCACAAATTACAACTCTATTAACTAAATTACACTGCATAGTTGTAAATCAATTCAAGGACTTGCAACGACCCAATTACCCACAAATTACAACTCTTTTAACTAAATTACAACTCATAGTAGTAAATTAATTCAAAGACTTGTAACGACCCTAATACTCACCAATTATACCTCTTGTAGCTAAATTATAACTCATAGTTGTAATTCAGTTCATAGGCTGGTAATGATCCAAATACTCACCAATTACAACTCTTTTAACAAAATTACAACTCATAGTTGTAATTCAATTCAAAGACTTGTAACGATCCAAATACGCACCACTTACAACTCTTTTAACTAAATTATAACTCATGCTTGTAAATCAATTCAAAGACGTGTATGTCCCAATTACTCGTAAATTACGACTATTTTAAGTGTACTACAACTCAGTAGTGTAAATCAATTCAAAAACTTGTAACGATATAATTAATCACAAATTACAACTCATTTAACTGAATTGTAACTCAGTTCAAAAACATGTAATGAACTAAATACCTACCAGTTACAACTCTTTTAACTAAATTAAAACTCATAGTTGTGCTTCAGTTCAATGACTTGTAACGACCAAATTACCCACCAATTACAACTCTTTTAACTAAATTACAACTCACAGTTGTAAATCAATTAAAAGACTTATAACGACACTAATACTCCCAAATTACAACTCTTTTAACTAAATTATTATTCATAGTTGTAAATCAATTCAAAGACTTGTAACGACCCAATTACCCGCCAATTACAACATTTTTAACTAAATTACTATTCATGGGTGTAAATCAATTCGAACACTTTTAACGATATAATTACCCGCAAATTACAACTCTTTTAACTAAAGTACAACTTATAATTGTAATTCAATTCAAAAATTTGTAACGACCCAATTGCTCACATGTTAACAAAATTACAACTTACACTTGTAATTCAGTTCAAAGAGCAGTAACAATCCAAATACGAACCAATTACAACACTTTCTACTCAATTATAACTCATAGTTGTAAATCAGTTCAAAGAGTTGTAACGACTCAATTACCAAGCAATTACAACTCTTTCTACTCAATTATAACTCATAGTTGTAATTCAGTTCAAAGGCTAGTAATGACCCAATTACTCGCAAATTACAACTCTTTTGACTAAATTACAACTCATTAGTGTAAATCAATTTAAAAACTTGTAACGATACAATTACCAACAAATTAGAACTTTTTTAACTAAATTACAGCTCATTGTTGTAATTTTGTTCAAAAACTTGTAACGACCCAAATATCAACCAGTTACAACTGTTTTAACTAAGTTCAAATACTTGCAACGACCCGATTACCCACTAATTACAACTCTTTTAACTAAATTACAACTCATAGTTGTAAATAAATTTAATAACTTGCAACGACCCAATTACCCACAAATTACAATACTTTAAGCTAAATTACAACTCGTAGTTGTAAATAATTTCAAAGACTTGTAACGACCCTAATACTCACCAATTATACCTCTTTTAACTAAATTACAACTCACAGTTGTAATTCAGTTCATAGTCTGGTAATGATCCAAATACTCACCAATTACAACTCTTTTAACAAAATTACAACTCATAGTTGTAATTCAGTTCAAAGACTTGTAACGATCCAAATACGCACCACTTACAACTCTTTTAACTAAATTATAACGCATACTTGTAAATCAATTTAAAGACTTGTATGACCCAATTACTCACAAATTACGACTCTTTAACTAAACTACAACTCTGTATTGTAAATCAATTGAAGAACTTGTAACGATATAATTAATCACATAATACAACTATTTTAACTGAATTACAACTCAGTTCAAAAACATGTAATGACCCAAATACCCACCAATTACAACTCTTTTAACTAAATTACAACTCATAGTTGTACTTCAGTTCAATGACTTGTAACGACCGAATTACCCACCAATTACGACTCTTTTAACTAAATAACAACTCATAGTTGTAAATCAATTAAAAGACTTGTAACGACACTAATACTCCCAAATTACAACTCTTTTAACTAAATTACTACTCATAGTTGTAAATCAATTCAAAGACTTGTAACGACCCAATTACCCAGCAATTACAACTCTTTTAACTAAATTACAACTCATAGTCGTAATTCATTTCAAAGACTTGTTACGATCAAATTACGCACCAATTTCAACTCTTTTAACTAAATTACAAATCATAATTGTAAATCAATTCAAAGACTTGTAACGATGCTAATACTCACCAACTAAAACTCTTTTAACTAAATTACAACTCATAGTTTTAATTCAGTTCAAAGACTTGTAACGTCCCAAATACCCACCAATTACAACTCTTTTAACTAAATTATAACTCATAGTTGTAATTCAGTGCAATGAGTTGTAACGACCCCATTACCCACCAAGTACAACTCTTTTAACTAAATTCCAATTTATAGTTGTAATTCAGTTCATAGACTTGTAACGGCCCAATTACCCAGAAATTACAACTCATAGTGGTAAATAAATTCAAAGACTTGTAACGGCCTAATTACCCACCAATTATAACTCTTTTAGCTAAATTACAACTCATAATTGTAATGTAGTTCAAAGTCTTGTAACGATCCAAATACTCACCAATGAAAACTCCTTTTACTAAATTACAACACATAGTTATAATTCAGTTCAAAGACTTGTGACGATACAAATATGAACCAATTGCAACTATTTTAAATAAATTACAAGTCATAGTTTTAAATAAATTCAAAGACTTGTAATGACTCAATTACTCGTAAATTACAACTCTTTTAACTAAATTACTACTCATGGGTGTCAATCAATTCAAAAACTTTTAACGATGCAATTACCCGCCAATTACAACTCTTTTAACTAAATTACAACTCATAGTTGTAAATCAATTGAAAGACTTGTAACGGTCCTAATACTCACCAATTACAAATCTTTTAACTAAAGTACAACTTATAGTTGTAAATAAGTTCAAAGCATAGTTTTTAAAACCGGATCGGATCGGGAACCGGTTGATGTATGGGTTCATGGGTTTATTGGTCCAACCGGAGTTTAATGGGTTCAACCTGGTTTTTATAAAAAAAAATAGTGATATTATTATAATTTTATTAATAAGAAGGTAAAATATCATGTTGTAGACATTAGTATAGAAAATCAAGGCTTCAATCTAATCATTATAATAAATAAGTTGAAGCAACAAATATAAATTTGAGTCCAAAAATAAAATGTATCCACTATCTAAATTTCAAATATACATAGTGGAGCAGGAAAGGTTCATTATACTGGTCAAGAAGGATAAGGAAGATCTTCTTATGCTAATTGCCTTCTCTTATGGCACATTTGGAAGGAGAGATGCTCTGTTACTTTCCAGGAGAACAGCCCAAAAATTCTTGATGTCATTGCTAAAATTAAAAGGGTTGTAGAGGCGTATAAGGTGGTCTGCAACATTGGATGTAAAATTGCAATGACTGGACAAACTACTGAAAGGATTTTGGATAAATGGAGTCCACCTAATGAAGGATTCCTCAAGTTGAACTGTGATGGGTCCTTTGATATGAATACGATGGAGGCAGGTATAGGCATTATTGTGCGAAATGAAATGGGAAAGCTTGTGGATGGCTTGGGTTGCAGTTTTTCTGGCTTTTCTGCAGAAGGAACTGAAGCTTCAGCCATTTATGAAGGTCTTCAATTTGCAGAAAGGAAAGGATGGAAGCAAGTCATTCTAGAGACTGATTCATAAACTGTTTGCAAGGAAATAATGCAATCAAGTAGTAACTTGAGATGGCAAATTGAGCCTATTATTCGAAACATTTGGGCCATTAAAAACAAGTTCAATCAGCAGCAGATCAGAAAGATTGGTCGTGAAGCAAACAAATGTGCTGATTGCGGAGCACATTGGTACAAGAAGAGGAATTACCCGAGGAATTGGGTAAAGGAGATTCCTTCCTCTTTATGTGCACTTCTTAGGGAGGATGCAATAGCTAGTGGATTGATGTATGACTTGAACTCTGGTGTAATGGATGATTTTGTCTGAATAAAGAGTTACTCATTTGATAGACAAAAAAAAAAAAAAAAAACTAAATTACAACTCGTTGTTGTAAATCAATTCAAAAACTTCTAACGATATAAATACCCACAAATTACAATATTTTTAACTAAATTAAAACTCATAGTTCTGATTCAGTTCAAAGACTTGTAACGACCCAATTACCCACCAATTACAACTCTTTTAATTGAATTACAAATCATAGTTCCAACTTAGTTCAAAGACTTGTAACGACCTAAATACCCACCAATTACAACTCTTTTAATTGAATTATAAGTCATAGTTATAACTCAGTTCAGAGACTTGTAACGACCCAATTACCCATCAATTACAACCCTTTTAACTAAATTACAACTCATAGTTGTAAATCTATTCAAATACTTGTCACAGCCCAATTACTCACCAATTACAACTTTTTTAACTAAATTACAACCCATAGTTGCAATTCAGTTAAAAGACTAGTAACCATCCAAATACTCTCGAATTACAAGTATTTTAACTAAATTACAACTCATAGTTATAATTTACTTCAAAGACTTGTAACGATGCAAATACGCACCAATTACAACTATTTTAACTAAATTACAATTTATAGTTCTAAATCAATTGAAAGACTTGTAATGACCCAATTACTCTCAAATTATAACTCTTTTAAGTAAATTACAACTCATTGTTTTTAATCAATTCAAAAACTTCTAACGATACAATTACCCACAAATTACAACTCTTTTAACTACATTACAACTCATAATTCTAATTCAGTTCAAAGACTTGTAACGACCCAAATACCCTCCAATTACAACTCTTTTAACAAAATTACAACTCATAGTTGTAAATCTATTCAAATACTTGTAATGGCCTCATTACTCACCAATTACAACTCTTTTAACTAAATTACAACCCACAATTACAATTCAGTTCAAAGAATTGTAACGGCCAAACTACCCACAAATTACAACTCTTTTAACTAAATTACAACTCTTTTAACTAAATTACAACTTATAGTTGTAAATCAATTCAAAGTCTTGTAACGACCCTAATACTCGAAGTATAACTCTTTCAACTAAATTAAAAATCATAGTTGTAATTCAGTTCATAGGCTTGTAAGATCCAAATAGTCACCAATTACAACTCTTTTAACTGAATTACAACTCATAGCTATAAATCAATTCAAAGGCATGTAACGATCCAAATACGCACTAATTACAACTGTTTTAACTAAATTACAATTTCTAGTTCTAAATCAATTCAAAGACTTGTAATGACCCAATTATTCTCAAATTACAACTTTTTTAACTAAATTACAACTCATTTTTGTAAATCAATTCAAAAACTTTTGACTATACAATTGCCCGCAAAAAACAATTCTTTGAACTACATTACAACTCATAGTTCTAATTAGTTTAAAAGACTTGTAACGACCAAAATACCTACCAATTACAACTCTTTTAATTGAATTACAAGTCATAGTTGTAATTTAGTTCAAAAAGTTGTAACGACTCAATTACCAAGTAATTAAAACTCGTTTAACTAAATTACAACTCATAGTTGTAATTCAGTTCAAAGACTTGTAATAACTCAATTACTCGCAAATTACAACTCATTAGTGTAAATCATTTTAAAAATTTGTAAAGATACAATTACCAACAAATTAGAACTTTTTTAACTAAATTAAAACTAATTGTTGTAATTCAGCTCAAAAACTAGTAACGACCCAAATATCCACCAGTTACAACTGTTTTAACTAAATTATAACTCATAGTTGTAATTTAGTTCAAAGACCTGTAACGACCCGATTACCCACTAATTACAACTCTTTTAACTAAATTACAACTCATAGTTGTAAATCAATTCAAAATCTTCTAACGGTACAATTACCCACCAATTACAACTCTTTTAACAAAAATACAATTCATAGTTCTGATTCGGTTCAAAGACTTTTAACAACCCAAATAACCACCAATTACAACTCTTTCAATTGAATCACAAGTCATAGTTGTGATTCAGTTCAAAGAGTTGTAACGACTTGATTACCCAGCAATTACAACTCTTTTAACTAAATTACAATTCATAGTTGTAAATATATTCAAAGACTTGTAAGGGCCCAATTACTCACCAATTACAACTCTTTTAACTAAATTACAGCCCATACTTGCAATTTAGTTCAAAGACTTGTAACTGCCCAATTACCCACAAATTAGAACTATTTTAACTAAATTGCAACTCGTAATTCTAAATCTATTCAAAGACTTGTAACGGCCCAATTACTCACAAATTACAACTCTTTCAACTAAATTAAAACTCAAAGTGGTAAACAAATTCAAGGACTTGTAACGGCGAATTACCCACCTATTACAACTCTTTTAAGTAAATTGCAACTCATAGTTGTAAATAAATTCAATGACATGTAATGACCCAATTACCAACAAATTTCAACTCTTTAAACTAAATTACAAGTCATAATTGTAATTCGGTGCAAAGTGTTGTAACAACCCAATTACCCAACAATTACAACTTTTTTAACTAAATTACAACTTATAGTTGTAAATCAATTCAAAGACTGGTAACGACCCTAATACTCACCAATTATAACTCTTTTGACTAAATTCCGTTTAACAACTTGTAGCGTTCCAAATACTCACGAATGACAACTCTTTTAACTAAATAACAACTCATAGTTGTAATTCAGTTGAATGACTTGTAATGACCTAATTACTCGCAAATTACAACTCACTTAACTAAATTACAAATCATTAGTGTAAATCAATTTCAATACTTGTAACGATACAATTACCTATCAATTACAAATCTTTTAACTAAATTACAACTCATTGTTGTAATTCGGTTCAAAAACTTGTAACGACCCAATTACCAATCAATTACAACTCTTTTAACTAAATTATAGTTGTAAATCCATTCAAAGTCTTGTTACGACCTTAATACTCACCAATTACAACTCTTTTAACTAAATTACAATTTATAATTATGATTCAGTTCAAACACTTGTAACGACCCAATGCCTCAGCAATTACGACTCTTTTCAATAAATTAAAACTCAATGTTGTAATTCAGTTCAATGAATTGCAACTGTCCAATTACCAACATATTACAACTTTTTTAACTAAATTACAAGTTATAGTTGTAATTCAGTTCAAAGACGTGTAACGGCCTAATTACCCACAAATTACAACTCTTTTAACTAAAAATTAAGTCATAGTAGAAAATGAATTCAAAGACTTGTAATGGCCTAATTACTGATCAATTAGAACTCTTTTAACCAAATTACAGCTCATTGCTGTAAATTATCTCAACGATTTGTAATGGTC
This sequence comes from Lagerstroemia fauriei, assembly GCA_025802135.1. Lineage (NCBI taxonomy): Eukaryota > Viridiplantae > Streptophyta > Magnoliopsida > Myrtales > Lythraceae > Lagerstroemia > Lagerstroemia fauriei. Next base: position 6,140 of record JAOYND010010286.1, on the reverse strand, counting down.
TAATTATCCACAAATTAACACTATTTTAATTATATTACAACTCATAGTTGTAATTCCGTTCAAATACTTGTAACAACTCAATTACCCACCAATTATTACTCTTTTAACTAAATTACATTGCATAGTTGCAATTCAGTTCAATAACGACCCGATTACCCACTAATTACAACTCGTTTAACTCAATTATAACTCATAATTGTAAATCAATTTAAAAACTTGCAACGTCCCAATTACCAAAAAATTACAACTCTTTTAACTAAATTACAGCTTATAGTTGTAAATCAATTCAAAATCTTCTAATGGTACAATTACCCACCAATTACAACTCTTTTAACAAAAATACAGCTCATAGCTCTGATTCGGCTCAAAGACTTTTAACAACCCAAATACCCACCAATTACAACTTTTCAATTGAATTACAAGTCATAGTTGCAATTCAGTTCAAAGAGTTGTAACGACTTGATTACCTAGCAATTACAACTCTTTTAACTAAATTACAATTCATAGTTGTAAACATATTCAAAGACTTGTAACGGCCCAATTACTCACCAATTACAACTCTTTTAACTAAATTACAGCCCATAGTTGCAATTTAGTTCAAACACTTGTAACTGCCAATTACCCAAAAATGACAACTATTTTAACTAAATTACAACTCATAATTCTAAATCTATTCAAAGACTTGGAACAGCCCAATTACCCACATATTACAACTCTTTTAACTAAATTGCAACTCATAGTTGTAAATAAATTCAAAGACATGTAATGACCCAATTACCAACAAATTTCTACTCTTTAAACTAATTTACAAGTCATAATTGTAATTCGGTGCAAAGTGTTGAAACAACCCAATTACCCAACAATTACAACTCTTTTAACTAAATTAAAACTTATAGTTGTAAATAAATTCAAAGACTGGTAACGACCCTAATACTCACTAATTACAACTCTTTTGACTAAATTCCGTTCAACGACTTGTAACGATCCAAATACTCACGAATGACAACTCTTTTAACTAAATTACAACTCATAGTTGTAATTTAGTTCAATGACTTGTAATGACCCAATTACTCGCAAATTACAACTCTTTTAACTAAATTACAACTTATAGTTATGATTCAGCTCAAACACTTGCAACGACCCAATGCCTCAGCAATTAGAATTCTTTTAACTAAATTAAAACTCAATGTTGTAATTCAGTTCAATGACTTGCAACTGCCTAATTACTCACATATTATAACTCTTTTAACTAAATTATAAGTCATAGTTGTAATTCAGTTCAAAGACATGTAACGGCCAAATTACTCACAAATTACAACTCTTTTAACTAAATTGTAAGTCACAGTGGTAAATAAATTCAAAAACTTGTAATGGCCTAATTACCGATCAATTAGAACTCTTTTAACCAAATTACACTTCATTAATGTTAATTATCTCAATGATTTGTAACGGCCCAATTATCCACAAATTACAACTCTTTTAACTAATTTACAACTCGTAGTTGTAATTCTGTTCAAATACTTGTAACAACTCCATTACCCACCAATTATTACTCTTTTAACTGAATTACATCGCATAGTTATAATTCAGTTCAAAGACTTGTAACGACCCGATTACCCACTAATTACAACTCTTTTAACTAAATCAGAACTCATTGTTGTAAATCAATTTAAAAACTTGCAACGTCCCAATTACCATCAAATTACAACTCTTTTAACTCAATTACAACTCGCAGTTCTAATTCCGTTCAAAGACTTTTAACGACCCAAATACCCATCAATTATAACCCTTTCAAGTGAATTACAAGTTATAGTTGTAATTCAGTTCAAAGAGTTGTAACGACTTAATTACCCAACAATTACAACTCTTTTAACTAAATTACAACTCATAGTTGTAAATATATTCAAAGACTTGTAACAGCCAAATTACTCACCAATTACAACTCTTTTAACTAAATTACAGCCCATAGTTGCAATTTAGTTCAAAGACTTGTAAGTACCCAATTACCCACAAATTACAATTATTTTAACTAAACTGCAACTCATAATTCTATATTTATTCAAAGACTTGTAACGGCCCAATTACCCACAAATTACAACTCTTTCAACTAAATTAAAACTGAAAGTGGTAAATAAATTCAAGGACTTAGTGATGGCTAATTACCCGCCAATTACAACTCTTTTAACGTAATTACATTGCATAATTGTAATTCAATTTAAAGACTTATAACGACACGACTACCCACTAATTACAACTGTTTTAACTAAATTACAGCTCACATTTATAAATCAATTCAAGAACTCTCAACGACCCAAAAATCCACAAATTACAACTCTTTTAACTAAATTAAAACTCATAGTGCTGAAAAAATTCAAAGACTTGTATCGGCTAATTACCCATTAATTACAACTCTTTTAACTAAATTACAACTCATCGTTTCAAATATTTGCAATGACTCAATTATCGACCAATTACAACTCTTTTAACTAAATTACAACTCATAGTTGTACTTCACTGCAAAGTGTTGTAACAACCCAATTACCCAACAATTACAACTCCTTTAACTAAATTACAACTCAAAGTTGTAATTCAGTTCAGTGACTTGCAACGGCCCAATTACACACAAATTACAACTCTTTTAACTAAATTACATGTCATAGTTGTAATTCTGTTCAAGGACTTGTAACGGCCCAATTACCCAAAAATTACAACTATTTTAACTAAATTATTACTGATAATGGTAAATAAATTCAAAGATTTGTAATGGCCTAATTACCGATCAATTACTACTCTTTTAACTAAATTAAAATTTATTGCTGTAAATAAATTCAACGATTTGAAACGGCCATATTACCCACAAAATACAACTCTTTTAACTGAATTAGAACTCATAGTTGTAATTCCGTTCAAATACTTCTAACAACTCAATTACCCACCAATTATTACTCTTTTAACTAAATTACAACGCATAGTTGTAATTAAGTTCAAAGACTTGCAACGACTTGATTACCCACTAATTACAGCTCTTTTAACTCAATTATAACTCATAGTTGTAAATCAATTCCAAATCATCTAACGATACAATTACCCACCAACTACAACTCTTTTATCTAAATTACAACTTATAGTTCTAATTCTGTTCTGAGACTTGTAACTACCCAACTACCCACCAATTACAATTCTTTCCATTGAATTACAAGTCACGGTTGTAATTTAGTTCAAAGAGTTGTAACGACTTAATTACCCACCAACTACAACTCTTTTAACTAAATTACAACTCATAGTTGTAAATCTATTCAAAGACTTTTAACGGCCCAATTACTCACCAATTACAACTCTTTTAACTAAATTACAACCCGTAGTTGCAATTCAGTTCAAAGACTTATAACTGCCGAATTACCCACAAATTACAACTATTTTAACTAAAATACAACTCATAGTTGTAAATAAATTCAAAGACGTGTAATGACACAATTACGAACCAATTACAACTGTTTTAACTAAATGACAACTCATAATTGTAAATCTATTCAAAGACTATTAACGGTCCAATTACCCGCAGATTACAACTCTTTTAACTAAATTCAAAGTCATAGTCGTAAATAAATTCAATGACTTCTAACGGCTAATTACCAACCAATTACATCTCTTTTAACTAAATTACAACTCATCGGTTCAAATACTTGTAACGACTCAATTACCCACCAATTACAACTCTTTTTAACTAAATTACATCGCATAGTTGTAATTCAATTTAAAGACTTGTAACAACACGAGTGCCCACTTATTACAACTCTTTTATCTAAATTACAACTCACAGTTCTAAATCAATTTAAAGACTTACAACGGCCTAATTACCCACAAATTACAACTCTTTTAACTAAATTACAACTCATAGTTTTAATTAAGTTTAAAGACTTGTAACGGCCTAAATACCCACCAATTACAACTCTTTTAATTGAATTACAAGTCATAGTTGTAATTTTGTTCAAAGATTTGTAATGGCCTAATTACCGATCAATTACTGCTCTTTTAACTAAAATACAATTCATAGTTGTAAATCTATTCAGATACTTGTAACGGCCCAATTATTCACCAATTACAAGTCTTTTAACTAAATTATAACTCATAGTTGTAATTAAGTTCCAAGAATTATAACGGCCCAATTACCCGCAAATTACAACTTTTTGAACTAAATTGCAACTCATAGTTGTAAATAAATTCAAAGAAATGTAATGACACAATTGCCAACCAATTTCAACTCTTTTACTAAATTATGACTAATAGTTGTAATTCTGTGCAAAGAGTTGGAACAATCCAAGTGCCCAACAATTACAACTCTTTAAATTAAACTACAACTTATAGTTGTAAATCAATTCCAAGACTTGTAATGACCCTAATAATAACCAATTATAAGTCTTTCAACTAAATTCAGTTCAAAGAATTGTAACGATCCAAATACTCACCAATGACAACTCTTTTAACTAAATTACAGCTCATATTTGTAATTCAGTTCAAAGACTTCTAATGACCCAATTACTCGCTAATTACAACTCTTTTAACTAAATTATAACTCCTTAGTGTAAATCAATTTAAAATCTTGTAACGATACAATTACCCACAAATTAGAACTCCTTTAACTAAATTACAACTCATAGTTGTAACTCAGTTTAAAAACATGTAACGACCCAAATACCCACCAATTACAATTCTTTTAGCTAAATTACAACTCATAGTTGTAATTCAGTTCAAAGACTTGTAACGTCCCAATTACCTGTCAATTACAACTCCTTTAACTGAATTACAACTCATAGATGTAATTCCGTTCAAATGCTTGAAACAACTGAATTACCTACCAATTATTACTCTTTTAACTAAACTACATCGCATAGTTGTAATTCAATTCAAAGACTTGTAACGACTCGATTAAACACCAATTACAGCTCCTTTAACTCTATTATAACTCATAGTTGTAAACCAATTTAAAGACTTGCAACGGCCCAATTAACGACAAATTACAACTCTTTTAGGTAAATTACGAGTCATCGTTGTAATTCAGTTCAAAGACTTGTAACGGCTCAATTACCCACAAATTACAACTCGTTTAACTAAATTGTAACCGATGGTGGTAAATATAATCAATGGCTTGTAATGGCCTAATTACCGATCAATTACAACTCTTTTAACTAAATTACAACTCATTGAAGTAAATAAATTCAACAATTTGTAAAGGCCCAATTACTCGAATATTACGACTCTTTTAACTAAATTGCAACACAGTAGTGTAAATCAATTTAAAAACTTGTTACGATATAATTAATAAAAAATTACAACTCTTTTAACTAATTACAACTTATAGTTGCAATTCTGTTAAAAAACATGGAATGACCCAAATACCTACCAATTACAATTCTTTTAACTAAATTACAACTCATAGTTGAACATCAGTTCAATAAGTTGTAACGACCAAACTAAGCACCAATTACAACTCTTTTAACTAAATTACAACTCATAGTTATAAATCAATTAAAAGATTTGTAACGACATTAATACTCACAAATTACAACTCTTTTAACTAAATTACTACTCGCAAGTGTAAATCAATTCAAAGACTTGTAACGACCCAATTAGCCACCAATTACAACTATTTTAACTAAATTACATCGCATAGTTGTAATTCAGTACAAAGGCTTGAAAATCAATTCGAAGACTTGCAACGACCCAATAACCCACAAAATACAGCTCTTTTAACAAAATTACAACTCATAATTGTAAATTAATTCAAAGACATGCAATGACCCTAATACTCACCAATTATACCTCTTTTAATTAAATTACAACTCATAGTTGTATAATCCAAATACTCTACAACTACAACTTTTTTAACAAAATTATAACTCATGCTTGTAAATCAATTCAAAGACTTGTATGACCCAATTACTCGCAAAATACGACCCTTTTAACTAAACTACTACTCAGTAGTGTAAATCAATTCAAAAACTTGTAACGATACAATTAAGCAATAATTACAACCCTTTTAACTAATTTACTATTTATAGTTGTAATTCAGTTCAAAAACTTGTAATGACCAAAATACCCATCAATTACAACTATTTTAACTAAATTCCAACTCATAGTTG
>JAOYND010010285.1:0-39378 GCA_025802135.1 Lagerstroemia fauriei | reverse complement strand
ACAGGAGCAGATCCTGCAGGAAGTTGATCCAAGAGGTGAAACTCAATGAAAAGATAATAATATATATGAGTTAAGAGAGATGAAAAATGATAATTTAACAATAAAATAAAATATATATAATATTTTACAGAAAAATTCTCCAGTTTAGGGGGGCGTTCACTTCCGCACACCCATAAATCCATTATTGTGCACAGAACGATTGAGGGCTCTGGATGGCATATTTCCTCCATGTGCCTGTTTTTTGGTGATAATAGAACATTTCTTTCTACTTTACTAGGAGAACTGGAAAGTCGGATATTCCCCGACTCACCACAAAAATTCATGAAATAGCATTGACATTATTGACAAAGTTATCTAGCGAAACTGAGACGTGTCACCAAATTATCAGCAAAATAAAGTCGACGCAAAATCCTTGAGCGGTAAATTCTGTCCTTTTTTTTTTTCCTTTTTTGGCCGAGTATGCACTGTAAATACTTGTTAGTGCATAATGTCCGACTTTCTTTTTTCGCAGACGGCGAGAAAACACTTTTGTTGAAAATCTAACGTAAATTTTGCATAAGATTACCTACCTCGGTCAACCAATCTTTAAGGTTTTGTATTGCACGGTTGGGAAATCGGAAAACGGCAAATATTAAAAACCTTTTTTTACCGTAAATTAGTCACGATAAATGTAAAGTCGCCGCGGCAAAAAAAAAAAAAACTTGTTGCGAGGGAAGGTAACATTGAATACTGTTTAATCAATTTTTTTTTATAGGACAAATAACCTAATTGTAATTGTATTGTACTTGAATTCACATTTGCTCGTTCAGTTGATAACGTCGTCTCAGTTACTATTACGATATCTGGGTTGTGCACCTGGACGAGTTCTTGGAGTGTGTTTATGGCAACTCTCATTTCCCAGGCCACGACTGTTCCACAGCAGCGTGACCAGGTGGAACCGAGCTGGAACTACGAAGTTATCTGTAGAATGATCGAAGATATCCATTAGGTTAATATCAGAATCAATAGGTGAGTGAGTACACTACTTACAGTACCCAATGGTTGTATCGTTAGTTCAGTTTCCATCGGATCACTCCCTTGCAAGTGCAAGAGTTTGACGGAGATTACAGCTTGTGGAGCTCCACTGCTCACTACCATTTTGACTAGTTTTCTCTTCAATTCGCTGCTGGGAAATTGACCAACACTTCCCTCGACATCACTTGAAACAGCTCTGATAGTTGGATTATGTGGCTCAGGTAGTAACGCAGTTGTCTTGGTGGTGGAGATATGGGGCTGTGGCGAAGGAAATCGCTCCTTGCTATGGCTGCCCCTAGCTCCACCCTCCATAGACTTGGGGGGAAAGGGATCTTGAAACGACTCGTAATTAGAACCGACAGGTCAATCCTTGGCCCTTGGTGTGACCTACTTCGTCTCCTAGAACCGTGCTCGGAACGATGATTAGCGAGGGCCCCTGTCCCATCGGAGTCGGAGGTTGGTACATAGGGTCCTGCTCCCCTCATCATGAAGGAGACCTAGACTTCTCGAACTCTCCTCCGAACATTTCCTAGCATTATTCTCCATTGTTGATGTGGACTTGCCGTCAACCTTTTTCCAGACATTCTGGGATCTCCTCTGGTTCTACATGACTGCAATTTTCCACCGCGACTCCGAGCAGATTCTTCTTGCAATGATCTAGATTTGAAAACCCTAGCAGGATTTCGTCGTTCCTCAATTTCTGACTTCTACTGGGCCCCTGGACCTTTCTTCCTCCCCAGGGAGCATCTCATCATCCCCTATATTACCGTCCACTTCCAAATCTATTATGCTGGGCTCTACATAGGCCAAGGCTTGATGGACCGTTTAAACTTGCTCTGTCCCTCATCCTGAACCGACCCATTGTTCTGGGTGACCGCTGTCGAAGCCTCTTTCGACCGTTTGCTTATGACAGTCTGGTGACGATTGGTGGCGTCGTCCTTCCTTCCTCCCTCCGATTGTCGAAACTTTCCCGACGGTTTCCCTCCGACGAGTTCATTTGCATTCCCCGGTTCCGTTTACAAGATACGAGCGTCCCCAATTGGTTATCTTTCCCCCCATCCATCTGTTGTTTCTTTTGTGCATTCCCAAGGGTATCAGTCTCCATTGAATCTTTTCCCAATTCATGAATTTCATTTCCCAATTCTTTTGGCTTCTCATCCAATTCCGCCGGACAATCCTCTTTCCGACACCCCATTCTCCCACAAACTAAACCACAGTGTGTGAATACCTTCATATTGCACCTGCTGTTTCCATTCCCCGATCCAAATTGCCCCCGGGAGCGGTTTATCCAGATTCACCTGAACACAGAGCCGGGCAAAGTTGGCCCTTTCTCCTCTTGCCGCCGCAAATCCATCAATTCTAAGGAGTGGACCAATCTGATTTGCTGCACCTCTAATCACCAGCTGGTTGTAGAACTCAGATGGTAGTCTTGGTCTTGGCAGCCGAATCCAAACAGCTACAGCAGAGAACTTGGCTTTCTCAGGGTTAAATCTTGGTTCCCATCTTCTGGTCGTTAGGAAACGATAGTTCAAGAACCAAGGGCCATCTCTCAGCACTCTCGCTCGGTCTTCCATGTTGTGAAATGTTACCGTATAAAAAAAACCCATTTCCGATATCTACGCACTCCATTCCCTCAGTCCGTTTCCTTTCCACAGATTAGCCAACCTTTGCAAGAAGTAGTTATATTCCATTTGTTTTCCAAATGGCTTAACTATTATATTAAAGAGGCACGCCATGGAGCCCTAATTTTCAATTTCTCCACTGGCATAAGCAGAACCCTAAGAGCTCCATCCTCTTCCTTTGTGTTTTCCTCATAGCAGTAGTCTAAATCTTATAGATGAGCTTGAAGAATATGAACATATCACTATCCATATCATCTCCCATCATATCAAATTTCTTTCTTTTAATAATATGTACATGCATAATTCATGTATGAAATTAGAATCAACCCTGTAATGTTCTATAAAGATATTGTTTATCTTGAATTTAGATGGTGTTTGGTTCAAGTATTATTAAATTATAATAGGAAGTTAAATTATAAAGAAATTTTTTTATTTTACATGGAATATAACGGTAAAATGAAATTGTTGTATTATAATATATTACTTAGGGAGTTGAGAATTGCAGTCATTGAAATTACAAAAATACCCATCCCTTTTGGAAAGTTTTGCACTCGAGCATCAAACAGTAGAGGAAAAGGGAAAGGGTAGGTCTCACTACAATCCGAGATTTCCACATTTTTGGATTTTGGATTTTGGATTCTAGACTCTTTACAATCAATTTGCCTTGGCCCAGGAAAAGGAATATAACCCGAAAACGCAAATGACAACTTATTTTACATCCAAACAACATAAAATAGCTTGTAACCTTGTCATTTTCCACGTAAAGTAAAAAAGTTTGTCTCGTCATATTTTAGCAAATATACACATCAACACTTAGTATGTGTTTGGATCCTTGTAAAAAAAAAAGTGTTTATTTACATGGTAAATCATCATTTTGCATCATGTTTTGCTGTGTTTTAACATAATGTGGGAGAGAATTTGAAATTCCTGAGCCCAACATTTTTTGCCGGACCAGCCACCTTTGCAGGGAATCTCTTTACATCCTAATGGGAAGTAATTTCAAAATACTGTGGACCCACCATCGAATTACAAAAAGCCCATATATGTCTCTCTCTTTAAAGAAAATAAAAGGGGAAAGAGAGGGGCGTTTTTGTAACTGTAAAAAATTACAATATTATATTTTCATTTACTTTCCATACTTACCAAACACAATAATTTTACATTACCGATGCTTTTCATGTAATCTTATTTTTACCATAATCTAATCACACTCGAACCAAACGTCCCTTAAGACACGTTTGATAGAGTGCAATGAAATTGATGAGACGAATAGAATATACAAGGGAAGAATTTGAAAAGGAATCAAATTGATTAATATGATTTATTCGGTATTATGTATTTAATTATAAAAATTTGATCAGGAATATAAACATAAGAATTGAAATAACCGAAATAACCTTAACAATTATGTTTATAATATACAGATAGATATTTATAATGTAATATAATAAAATAAATAAAATTAATTTTAAAACATTTCAGATAATTTAAATCTAATTATATATAATTTGAAAAATATAAAAGAATCTTATTCCACTTTTAACATCACAAATAAAAAAGGGAGAAAAATTTACAAAGTTTACATTAAACTTAACAAATATTTTATATAATTTTTATAATAAAGTTTTGAGATTGTATAAAAAGAAAATTGAATTTTATAAAGAAATCTTAATTTTTTATTTAGTAAGAAATTAGTATTAACAATTTTGGTCAAAATTGAAATTTTAAGAAGTTAATATGGATTATTTTATAAATTAACCTCTTATTCTTGTTAAAAAATGTAATAAACTATAGGATCATATGTAATCCCTATTACTTATGAATAGTCAATGGAGACTTTGTGAGAATTTTTTATTACAGATTCAAATAACAACCAAACTACGTAATAGAATTTTTATTTGTAATTAATCTCTTGATTGGAATCCCATTGCATGCTACCAAACACATTATTAATTCAATTTTCTATATTGAGCACTAAGAATTTTAAGCCTGACAATTTTTGACACGACACGGAGTTAGGCGGGTTTGGGTCAAGCCTATTCAGACGCGAACCAGTTCTGACCTGATAAATAAACGTGTTTAAGTGGATTGAACCTGTGTAACCCGATAATACATGTTTAAACACGTTTATGAAATATATTTCACTATTTTTATATAAATATTGAAACTATTTAATGTATTTATATATAAAAATTTGATGGTCTGTAAAATATTACCTACATTACATGTTTCATTGTTATCAAATATTATGTAAATAATTAATATATCTTGTTTATTATACTAATTATCCATAAATATAATTATTTTAGTAGTTGTATAATATATTAATAGTGTATACTGTATAATTATATATTAAAGATATTCTATATTAAATGGGTCAACCCGGTTTAGACACGATTTAGACACGACCATTTAGACACGAACCCGTTTAAACACGAAAAATAAATGTGTCATGTCCAGGTCATCGGGGTTTCTAATCTGAGCACGTTTAAACACGAAACAAATACAGTTTGCCAGTTCAAGAATCGAAGAGACATAATGGTTTTTATTTGGATCACATCTATATTTTTTAGAGAGCTAAATTTAATGTGAATATATTCTTTTAGAAAGTTAATTAATACAAAATAAATGGAGATTTTCCCATAGTTTGATATGAGAATTCAATTTTGAACATCCTACCTTAGTACGTGGGTGTATATATATCTTGTTATCATCAGTTGCATGTCTGCTACACATAAAAAATCCCTCCTTTTCCCGATCACTTGAACGAGCGCTATAAACATCGATCCATCTTGAGTTTCGAGAAGACATGCTATTGAGCGTTTATCAAGCATGAGTGAGGAGATGAGGAATGCATCAGTTCTACTTTTCTCCTTGCTTTTTGCGCTTTCAGGGGCACTGGCCACCAAAGCCAGTATATACAAAACCATTAAGGTACGAAAAAGATAGCTTTATTTCATTTCTTAGGAGAAGTTTCGCTCTCGTCGTGGTTTCATTTTTATTGTATGAAAAGCAGGCTGAGGTTGACAAAGAGGGCTTAGTACAGTTGATACGATTCTTGCCCTGTAATCAAGAGGTTTTGGGTTCGATATTACTTGTGGGATTTCCCGTGCTCCTTTTATCTCCATTTTCTTCTATCATTTCTACTTTCTAGGTTTATGTGCCTCTTATATACACAAAAAAAAGCAGGTTGAGGTCTATCACCTTTTTTTTAATTGAATTTTCTCTCTTAACCTTTATTATAAATTTGACAGGTAGCCTCGCATTGTAGCAGAGCCAATATTATTCATGTTGAAACTGATTGTTATTGTATACACATCTCATCTCATATTACCTTTGGATTCAGAATTTACACAAAATAAAATAAAAGAATTAAGAATTGTGATATATATGCTTAGTTTATCAAACCAACAAAGTGCAAAAGAGAAATTTGTCGTCAAAATATTGTAAGGTTTATATATATAATAGGTTGATAGAAAACCGCGTAACATGATGAAAAAAATCCAATAAAAAATTTCCTTTTAGTCCTTAACATTTTCTTCTTTTATCATTTTTATCTCAAACTTTTTTTAGAACGGATTTGATCTTTAGCTTTTTCATAAAACTAAGCTTTTAATTTTTTATTATTTTAAGAATAAAATATAGATTGAATGATAATAAAATAATAAAATAATAAATGAAAAAAAGGGAGAAAGGGGCGACTTTGGTGTCATTTCTTTCCATTGGGGTTGCCAGTTACCAATTACGGCAACGAAGTAGATGAGGAGAAAGTTTTCAGTGGAGCAGTCATACCACGTAAGTAATGCTGACGTGGTATATCTGTCCAATTAGAATTCACCATTTATATATCTTTCCAATTAGGGTCAACCATTTATTAGGTTTTTTTAATATCTGTTTACCATTTATATATTATTTCCATTTAGGGTTCACCATTTATTTAAGGTTTTTATATTTTTTAAAGATATTTTAGGATTTAGTTACCATAACTGTATAATTATTGATTACATATCAATTTCTGATTGGACGGATATACCACGTCAGTATTGCTTACGTGATATGACAGTTTCACTGAAGACTTTCTCGTAGATGAGGGATAGTCACAGGAAATGTTCTGTCTATGATTACTGACGACTTCATACGGAGGGATAGCCTCCATTGAGATCCCTCACCTCCAATTAAGGATTTTTAATTTCTTATTGGTGGCAACCCCTTCCTAGGGGTGGATTGGAGATCCCTAAGGGATGTGCGATCACCTACAAGTCATTCCATCCATTTGTCTTTCTTCTTTTACAAATTTATTATTTTATTACATCATTGTCATTTAATAAAGGGTTAATTATATCAAAAAAATATATGGTTTACTTTATTTATTAAAAAAAGTTAAACGTTTCAAATTTGAAAACTAAAATCATGAGATTTCGTTTTGTTCCCAAATTAAGCCAAACTTTTCAAATTTGAAAAATAAATCATGTAACTTTATTTCATTCTCAAATTAAGCCAAGTTTTTCAATTTTGAAAAATAAAAATTATATTTTATTTATTATTGACAAGTTGACTAATACATTAAAATAAAAAGTGATATTCTTGTGCAACATAAGATACTTATTTTTTTTACCATGTACTTACAAATAAACAAAATTAGCATAATTTTTATTGAAAATTAATTTCATAATTTTCTCTTGAATTAATATTAATATTAGTTATTGGAAAATATAAAGAGAACTTTATATAAGAGATTAGTATAAATTAAAAAAAATCAAATATACTTTTATCCTACATTGAAGATAAGATTATAAAATATGAGTCGCCTAAGTATCGAATATCAGGTTAAATGAATTAGTATGATTTAATAGTAAAATAAATAATGCCATTTTAATTTTAAAAGAAGAATTGTTTGGCTTAAATTGGGAAGAAAAGGAAATCACGTGATTTTATTTTTAAAATTTGAACGGTTTGTTTTAATTTGGGAATAGAATGAAATTATGTGATTTTAGTTTTTCAAATTTGAAATATTTGATTTTTTTTGAGAAATGAAGTGAATTACGTGCTTTGTTTTAATGTAATTTACTCTTTAATAAATATTAAAATAACAATCATTGTATACTTTCATGAAAAAGGTTGAGAACCAAGTCTATTCTAAAAAACATCTATATGAAAAGGATAAAAGACTAAAAGGTGTGATAATCAGAAGCCAACTTTCCTCTAACAAAGACAAAATAGCTAGAGAAAATCTCTTTATTATTATTTGTACTCAAATAAAAATAGTTGAAAGTAATTTTACAATATATAAAAGTTTATATACATTTTTTTGTTATGTTGCAATTATACAGGGAAAATGAATAATTGTTTCTTTTTAACTACTTTACCTTTATATCTTCAAATTTATTTTTTGTATTTGTGGTAGAAACAGCTGTGAAAATTACAAAACTCTTATTTAGTGTTAATGTAAAACTAAATGAATATATTACATCAAAATTTTCTTCGACATATTTTTCTAGTATATAGAAAAGATACAAAGGCTTATAATATGGTAGAAGGAAGAGGGGATAAAAGATGTATTGGAAGTTATGAGATCAACCCAAAATATTTAAATCATAGGGCGAGAGCGGTACTAATTGTACCAATCTCTCTTTCGCATTCTATGCATCTATCTATGACTACTTTAAGCAAACCTGCTACCCATTTGGTATCACTTTTTAACTTTTCATATTTGCCCTTTGTGTATAACAATTAAAAATTTAATAATCCTTAGATTTGACATCAAAGAGGGGTAAAATAGTAAATTTAATAAGTATAACTGCCCACTCATTTTTTTTTCTCTTCCATCACTTACTCTCATCTGTTCTCTCTCCTCACTTTTTTTCCTTCTCTCCACTTATTCTTTTTCTTTCCATTAAACTCCACTTATTCTTTTTTATATGTATTAATTATATTTATTCACTCTCTTCATTTATTTATAAATTTGTGATTAATTACTTTTATAGATATAATACATACCGTGTGTAATGCGGGTTTCGTGTCTAGTTTGTTTGATTGAAATATGTATTTTGAAGATGAAACTTCTCTTAGTACCATTTTTTCCCCTATCAATGAAACTTCTCTTACACATATTGGATGGACCATATGAGGCATAACTCTTGCCATACTTATATAGCCTCCAAGTGGAGAGGATTAGTGTTATGCACATATAATATGAAATTCTAGGACTGCTTTATAAAGAAAGTTAGGAATAACAAGAAAATTGAAGGTAAATTGATAAGAAGAAGATGCCACGTAATTCTCAATTTTTAAATGAAAGATAAAGATTCTAAAAAAAAATAACAAAGGAAAAGATAAAGAAGCCAGTAATTAATAAACAGTAAAAATACAGAAGGATTTTATTAGGAAAATTTTTAAAATAAAAGAATTCAAAATTAAAAATAAGTCACTAAAAATAGGTAAAAATTATTATAAATAAAAAAATTCAAAACTTACTCACATGCGGTTTGATCGAATTCTTTATTACATATATGCTTGAAGTTGTGCTCTATGAGTACCTACTTCTATATAATACTAGGTTCTTGATAGTGTCACGTTGATGGAGTTAGCATTGAATGTTGATTGTTGAACTTGTTTAATACATTCATTGGTGAAGACGAAATCCCAAGCGGAGCATGGGGGTAGTCCGTCATAGTATATCTCTAATTTGGTGCAATTTGAAAAAAAAAACGCATAGATGTGTTATATAAATAAACTAATAAGTGAAGTATCCTGAAATAAGATTTTTGTGGAACAAAATAATTTATACGTATGTATTTCTTTCATTGAACAGACAGAGCATGGGGATATATATGATTGCATTGATATCAACAAGCAACCATCCTTGCAACATCCTGCACTGAAGGATCATAAAGTGCAGGTTTGATATTTTCTGTTCTTTTGTTTTCTTTTCTTATCGTCCTTATTGCTCTCGATATGTGGTTTTTGGACATGCCTTTCCTATTAAACCATGACACATTTGCATGGAAATTTTTTTTTAAATGATCTTATCTCACAATAATGTCGGGAAAAAGAACTATTGAAATTACTTTGATTAGTAATAAATAAGGCAATAGTTCAGGTAATTAACACTAATTTGGTCGTTTGTCATAATCTTATTGGTATTTTCTCCCGATTTGTGGTGAGGTAGGATCATCTAAGAATTTCTCCTGCACATGACTCTTGAACAACTAGAATCAACTAAAAAGTCGCTGACCAAAGCTAAATCAAGTTGGCATTTCTTTTTTATCTTTGTTCAATTTTTATTTCAATGTGTATTATTGGTCAAATGGAGAGTATTGTGCAGATAAACCCTCCAGAAGAGGTGAAGCTGCTTGTTGAAAGGATAAGAAGAGATGAATATCAAGCAAGTGGAGCTGGAACATCTCAAGTGAAGATTGGTCTGGAACAAGGTTGTCCATTTGGTAGCGTTCCAATACGAAGATTAACCAGCCAAAATTTGACAAACACCTCGACGACCACCTACATTCATCCATTAGATGATGGCACATCAAGGGCAGGAACACAAGTATGTAGATCTGGCAAACAAATTTAAGTGTTTGAAAGATGATCAACTCATGTGATGAATCTACTGAATCTCCTGCATGCTTATAGTTCGCAGGGTTAGTCGCAAAGGGCAATCCGACTTATGCAGGAGCCCGTGTATTTTCTAGCCTCCATAATCCTAAAGTGGGATCTGGTCAGAGTAGCTCATCCGTTGTAGCTTTGATATCCAATGATGGAAATACGTTCAATCGAATTGAAGCGGGATGGACGGTATAGTCTCCATCTCCCTCCTCCTCTACCTCTTATTCATTCATTTTCATTATGTGAGATGGTTTCTTTGCATGCAAGTATAACCTAACAAATATAGTGGTGGTATTAGTGCAGTGACAGAAGATTTCGACTCATGATAACTAGTAAAGTTCAAAATTCGATACCCACTGTAGAGTTATGTGCCATTTTATTTCTTGTTATTTCATATCTTTGATTAGGTATATGGATCTTCCCTATTGCGGGAGGGGGAAAACTAGCAAATACATATATAGGTAAGAGCACACTCTCATCACAAGGAAAATCAGAAAACTTTGGAAAACAGTCTAATAAAATAAAACTATTTGTAAATAGGCGAGTGTAGCAAACCTGTGATACTACCTTGTATTTATCAGAAGAGACCATCTCGACATTGCACATTATATTCATCAATCATGGACAAAATCATGACTCTTGCATATTGCTTTATTTCAGGTAAATCCAAGTGAATATGGTGATACACGAACTCGATTGTTCGCATCTTGGACGGTGAGGACTTCTTGGTAACTTGAACGATCTTTTTTAACACATGAAAGAATTTTAAATGTAGTTTTCATCACATTTGAGCTCGTCGTTATTTGTAGAGGGATGGATACCGCTCCACAGGATGCTTCGACACAAAATGTCCCGGATTTATTGTAAATTCTAGGTTTACGCCACTGGGATATGCATTCCCTGAAGTTTCCGAATGGCGAAAAAAAGAGGTTCGCGTAAAGATTTTAATTATAAAGGTGATGCCTCTGAATTTTTTTTAATTTTTATTCTGATCAGTAAATAATGCATACGTCTTAATTTTTTTAAAACGCTTGGTGTACGAAATTAGTAAGGAGGATAAAAGGAAATAAAAAAGAAAAAAGAAAAAAGAAAAAGGAACATTGACATGTGTAGTAAGTTAGAGGCGTCATTCCACTGTATTTAAGGTACAACCTTCTTTACACAAGACTATGGCCAAACTTGGATTAAATAATTGAGCTAATAAGTTGTAAATTTTCTAATTAAAATACCTAAATCCGTTTAATTATACAGTCAATATAATACCTTCTTTACACACGATTTCGTACGTAATATATAAATGTCTAATTTTTTATGTCAAATATGTCTATATGGTATTTTGAATGGTAGATTCTAAGAATATAATATTATGCACATTTATACAAATTAAATTAAACGAGTTAGGTGGGTCAATCCGATTTAGACACGACCCACTTATACGTGCGATATTACACATCTCATATGTAGGTGACGGGAATTTCTGACCAAACCCATTTTAAAAAACAACTTATTTAAATTCAATACGGTGGGGGATTGCCACCTCTACTTATCTTAAACTTTTGACAGAGTCAAAGCTTAGGAGAATGAATGCAAGAGGAAATTTTAACAAATTAAAGGAAAACATCGTTCCATTGTGAATGTGTAATTTATTTTCTTTTTAAAATTGAATGAGACAGAGACAGAAAAAAGAGGTCGTCGGGCAAGTAGTCTTGGGTACTCAACGAACTAAATAATTTTTTTTAAAAAAAAAACTCTGAGAATTTCAGGAACTAAATAAGTAAGAAGTCAGATTTTGCTTTTTAATCTTTCAATTTTGTCATATTATAGCATGCGGAGTGTTTTACTTAAATCTTTGTAATTTACCGTTCTTCTTCTGTTTGTGGTTGGTTTGACTAGAGTTTTGAGCACAAAAGGTGGTGGCTAAATGTGCACAATGACTATGTGGGATACTGGCCAGACGAAATACTCACGACCTTGGCATCGGGTGCCCAAATAGTAAAGCTTGGAGGCGAAGTGTTCCAACGAGACCCAAGCCAAAGTAGCCCTCAAATGGGGACGGGAGTGTATTGGAACGGACTTGACGGCACCACCGCCATAGATCGAAATGTCATTTTATTAAATTCCTACGGATTTGGTATGAAGCCAGATTCGAGATTCATCTCGACAAAGCTGTGCCATTGCTACTTTGCTGGAGATAATAGTGACAGAGGGGTTACTGATGGTTACTGCTTTATCTATGGCGGGGGTGGGGGCGACAATTGCAAGTGCGACCCCTAATGGCAAATAATGTTCTAGTAGACTAGTAGGTGCTAATAAAAATTACCAATTATATATGCAAAACAATTTGCCAATGAATTCTTCGATGATTTCGACATTTCCTTTCTCATCTTTTTCCTTCTCTTTTCTCTTATAAATCAGGATTGGTTCTATTAATTATCCAATGTGAAATTTATTCTCAACATAGCTTAGTGTAATTAAATGTTTAAACTTAAAATCTCGACCCCTCCTCCTCCTTCCAAGATGTCGTAAGAGCAGATAACTATTTAGATTAGTAATAAGGTTGCTGTTGGACTGAGCTGTATATTCTCAACACTGAAAGAAACTTACAAGATTTTTGTCAGAGAAAATCTCATGAAAATGTCTGATTTTCTCAAGGGAAGTATACGATTCCGTGAGAATAACGTTAGAACGGCATCTCACGAAAATGTCTGATTTTTTTTTCTTTTTTTTTTTTCATTTTTTATGAGTGGTGGGGCCACACAAGCACTCCGCACCACCATTTTTTACGTTTTATCTATCTTTCATTTTCTATATTTTTCCTTTTATTTTTTATTTTATGCACGAGTAGATCGAGTGAAATCTTTTACTTTCTTTAAAAACCTAAAAAATAATTTGCCTTTCCATACTGTACGATTTTTGCTAGAAGTATCTATACACTTCACATTATTGTATATTCTCTTTACTATTATTTTATTTTAACAAACTATATATAATTATATTCTTAATAATATATATATCATGCAGTAAAGCACGAGTTTTACACTAATATTATACATAGAAAAGTATATATGGGACACGTGTCTAGTGCACACTGAAGTGCTTCAGATTTAATATATAAGATAGAAGATAGATATATTCCACAATTAATATGTAAAACTAAATTAAAAGTAGAAATTAATAATTATAAAATAAATAATGATAATTTTATTAAAAAATTAAAATGACATACAATTTTATATACAGTACGAATTCAAGTCTTCCGAGATTGCACATTCAAGTCTTGAGATTGCACCTAATCCATATAAACAGCCCTTCTTCCTGTCTGTGGCCTTTGGGAGAGTATGGTGAGCCTCGTACTTTCAACCCTCTAAGGGAGAGTAGGATGAATTTTCTACTTATAAATCCTTGATAGATATCAATTTTCTCTTTCTCATCAATTTTTTTTATTTTTAATATTTCTTCCAAATTTTAATATTTCTTCATTTACATTCTTTTCATCAATTACTCATTTCTGATATCCCTTTCTAGATGAACATTCTATGATAAAAAATTTATATATGAGAGATGAAATGAGGATATAAAATTGAAAAATAATATCTATTTATAAAGCATTATTTATGCTAAATTTTTGTATTTTTATTATTTTTATATAAGAGGATACAATTTTAAAGAAACTACATGTATATAAATATGCTAATATTATAAAATAAGAAGAACATCAATTTGGCGATTTTGCATATTATCACTCATAATGTTTCTTTGGTGGGTTAATTATACTGGCTATACAAAACCTTTGGAAAGTGTTTTATGTTAGTACAAAATATTTTTTTATCGCATTTCGGTATAAAATCTTTTGAAAGCGTATCACTTTGGTGGACTCCGTCAATTTCTCACTGATGGTGTTAATTTTCACTGAGTCAGCAATTTGACATTGATGCCATGTGTGCATATATATGATGAAGTATCATGCTCATATAACATTTTTATATAAAAATTTGGAAAAAAAAGTAAAAAAATTCACATAAATATTAAAATATCTAAAAACTAAAAAAAAAAGAGAAATCCTCTAAAAATTAAAAATACATATAAAATTATTTAAAAAGTTAAAAAATAAAATTATAAAAATCTAACCCTAATCACTCTTTTACCCCTACATCAATTTCTCTAAATACTCAATCATCTTTTCTCCTAAACCCTAATTTCAAATCTTCCTACAATCAGACAAGATAGAGAAGGAACTTTTGACCCGGGATGGAGGATCTCGGAGAAGGATGTTTGAGGTGGGTGTTCTCGGACATAGAACTTCGAAACTCGTGGAGATTGAATTTCCGAGCGTGGAGGTCGAGTAAAGATAGGGAGGCTGGGCAAACTTGATCGTTTTAGGGAGCTTGACAGGGCATAAACGTAAATTGATATTTTGTTGAGAGTAAATTAATAATTTTATCATTGAGAGATGAATTTTGCATAATTTGGGTTGTTAAGTGATTTTTTACCACACATATGTGGGTGCTGAAATTAAGCTTCCATATACTTTTTTTAAACAAAAATTTATAAGTAGAAAAATATTTTCAAAATTTCATAAAAATATAAAGAAATTTCAAAAAATTAAGAAAACATGATAGGAAATTCAATAAATTTTGTAAAACAAAAAGTATTAAAATAATAATGATGTATAAAAAAATAAAAATTGAAAAATCTAAAAAATTTAAGATATTCCAAAAACGTAAAAGAAATTAGAGATTTGTTAAAAAAATAAAAATTTAAAATTTTTGAAAACATATTTTGTAAATTAGAAGCATTTAAAAATATAAAAAAATAGTAAAATTGTATAAAATTGAAAAAAAATTCAAGAAATTTTTTTAAAATAAGAATAAAATCAAACAATTTAGAAAAATTCAATAGATACAGGAAAATATAAGAATTTTTAAATAATTTTAAAAAGTATAAACAATTTTCAAAAAATTTTGAAAACTTTTTATCTTTCCTATAAATATCTCTTTATACTACCCATGATAGTAAAATATTAGTTTATCTGGTCTACAATATATATCTTGCATAAGTTTTAGAATCATATCTATTTTTTAAATTTTTATAAATTTTAAATAAATTTATACTTTTATGAATAATTTTAAAATTTTAAGAACTTCAGAAATTTTTTAATACTTTTTATTTTATGAATTCTATGAAAGTATTTTTGGGTTTTTTAAGTTTTTATACTCTTTAGAATTTATTAATTTTCTTTATTTTTTAAATCTTTCCTAATTTATAAAAAAAGCAAAAAAATTATATATTTTGAACAGTTAATTTTAAATTTTTCTTTAAATTATTGAATTTTTTTATATATTTTTCTAAATTATTTTTACATTTTCCTAATTTTCTATATTTCTTTATTTTTGTAAAAATATATAAATATTTCCAAATTTTAAAAATTTCCAAGCTCTTCATGTCTTTATATATTTTGAATTTTAAATTTTCCTATATTTTATAATCTTTATGGTATTTTTACAATTTTCCTAATTTTTTTTAATTTTTTTTCTGTTTTACAAAAATTTTTAAAATTGTTCTTTTTAAAATTTTTATTCAAAAATATTATTTGGATATGCCATGTAGCTCTACACAACGTTCGCTTCAGGTGCCATATCGGCAGCAAACTCCATGGAAGAACTAAGAGAAAAAGGAGAAATTGATGAGACGACCTAATTGATAAAAAAGAAATTAAGACGATGGCTTATTTGATACTATAATAACATGGTTAGTTTTCATTTTAGATGGACCAAATTGGAACTATGATAAGGCCCCAGCACCTCTATCGCCCGTCCCTTTGCTTCGAGCACCGCCAAGCATCGCCATCCCCTGCGATCAGGCCCTCCAAAGCTTGCCGGACCAGACCAGTAACCCCGCACCTCAGACGCCTCCTTCTCGATCCCCGATCGATGTCGCCGTCCAAGAGCCTGAGCTGTCGTCGCTGCATTCCACACCACCATGGCTGCTTCCGATCAAGCCCTCCGGACCGCCATTTTGGCTTCGACTCGTCCACTCTCGCCGCACAGTCGTGCTCCCCGAGCCAAATCCGTCGGGCCTCCTCAGCCCTTCGTCTCCCAGCTCCGCCGATTGATCTCCATCGGCATCGAACTGCTGTTCTCGCCTCCTTCCACCTGCACACCGAACCAAATCCACCTTCTTCATCCGAATCCCACTGGCCCTGCTGCTAAAAACGGAGTCCCTCCTACCTTCACCATTACCATCACCATCCTGTGTGCCCCCTCCAACCCACGGACAGGATCGAGATCCTATCACTCTCTGGTAAGTCAGGTGAGTTATCTCTGGCTCCTTCCTTTTCCTGTGATTCCTCCCCATGCAAATGTCCCCTGGATTGACTAGTTCTGTGGAAGACTGGCGCCTCTCTTATTTCACATCTCAGTGCTAACGTATTCTCGTTGGTCTTGTTCTCAGCTGATTTTCCTTAGATCGAACCACTGGATGCTTTGACTTGTTGATGAATTTAGTCATTCTTTACTGAGTCATATTTCCACTGTGCTGCAATCGAAATGACTGTTCTATCGTGTTTACATTATTGCGGGATTATCCATTCTTGTGCTTTCTATACTCTTGATATGGATTACTTGCTGTTGTGGCTATTCAATGTCTACTGATTACGGTAGTTTTGATGTTGCAGTTGAGGTTTCATCCCTGTCACTAAACCTGAGATGTTTCATTATTGACTGTGCTGAGCTGAGTTGAGTCAATTTGCTACTACCTTGGCCATGTTGTTTGTAGTTCTATACAAATCCTTCTGTGTGATTTGCCTCAGTCCGGTTGTCTGTTAATCTGCTTGAATTCCGTGAATTACTGATCCTTATATGCAATATGGTCGTATTGATTTGCTGTGGGGATCGGATGAAACCTAGCTGCCTGTCAGTCTGTTGAATGTTGGATTGCTGATGACTTTGGGAGCTGTTGCTGTATTGCTTTCTGTAATGTTATGTTAGAACCCCGGTACTTTGCATGTTAAGAGAAGTGCTAGAGGTGTTGACATTTATCTGGAAATATTGCTGAACAATTCATGGATGGCTTTGGCAGTTGTTGGGACTGCTCAGAGCAAAGGCTCGCCCAACTACTAATCTGGTAGTGTCTTGCTCGAGTTTTTCAAGTCAGTGTTGTCATTAATCGTTGTTTCGATCCCTTTATTTGAAGGCCATGAAAAGAGTTATTAGTCTTGTCCTCCAGGGGGGTTGATTCAAGGAATTTGGACCATGAAGGCTTCTAACTGCCCATTGCTTGTCTTTTGTTTCGTTTGTTGAGAGCATGATCTGCCCATGATCTGGTTTGCTAGCTATTGACGAGTATTGCTTCAGTTGCTCCTCTCGTTGGATTGGTTTGAGTCTATGCTTGTACCTATTATCAGCTGAGTGCGCTACTTTTCTTACGGTTGTCTCGTTGTGGCACTTTAATGCTTCATGAAATCTTTGGTAGTCATTGGATGTAAATTTCTGATGGAGTAACAAAGGTTTGTTGAGTTGATGATTCTATCGTAGTAGCAACCTTGTTGGATGCCCCAAGACATAGCATGCTTAAAAAAGGAGGGCTGAAAGCAACTGTTGAACTATGGGTCATTCAAATTCATTCTCTAATAGGTGGATTATTTAATACGTTAGTACTATTGAAGGTTTTGCGACATCTAGGGTGATAATAGGGTATTCAAAGGACTATGTTGATAGGGTAATAAGATAGAACACCGAATCCATGAGTCTACGGGAGCTTAGAAGGTTTTAGAACCGTGGGAAAGTAGTCCGAGTCGAGTCTTTATAATGATGGGAAACTAACAGAGAGTCCAGCCAAGTTGAGGGCAAAGTGGACTAGAAGCTAGGGATAACTGGCGTGATTTCAGAAAGTTAAAGCCGAATTTGAAATTAATTGAACTCAATAGAGCTATGCGGACTTGAACGGCTAAAGCTGAATTCATGTGAGCTAAGCAGGTATGGAGTCAAGGGCCAGAAAACTCGAGTGTGGTGGTCGAGAGAATCCAATCAACTCAAGTAGGGCCTTCAGGTCTACAAAACCGAGTCGAAGGACCCCGATTGGAACTTAAGCTGGGTTAAGTAGTCAAAGAGGGTATATACATAGTGAATCCATCTGTTGACGAGATCACACTCAATTACATTTGGTTTGTTCTTGTACTTGTTTCCTGATTGAACAACCTTGCTCGTCATGCCATGTCTGCTTTGACATTTGCATACCATTCATCTCTTTAGGTATTTTATGTACCCGTCCCTCACTCTGAAATTTCGCAGATAGTTCGTCAGTTCATTATGTTTGAGCGGACAATTGTATGGGAGGCGGGTAGCGTGAGAAAGATGATGAATGTTTGTAGTAATAATAATAGTGAAACCCTTTATTTTTTTGCACTTATAATAGGACGAGTAGTGGCATGTTAGGGCACACAATCTTGATTTTCGAGCATCACTTAATTTGAACCTCGAGTAGGGTAACAATTGGGCTAATTAATATATGCAAGCAAACAAACGACTTTGGATCTAAGAATGGGTACCGATCTCGAGCGCGTCAATTGGCTTGCGAGCCTTTCGAATGTGATAGGACTCCTGAACTCAAACTTTGGTTCAAGATCGATAAAAAAAAATAACATCCTAAGCAGTTAGTATCATGCTCCCGTAGTAAAATAATAGGTTTGTGGTCGACCTTTGGACTAATTTTTAAATAATTAGAGGTGACATCAAACCAAACAAGATTAAAGTTCAAATTTGGGCTCCGTACGCGCCTGCCTACAGTCTTTAAGGCTTTTCAAGTTGGAAATTTTTAGGCTTGGCAAAGACATCTGGATCAGTATTAAGCGACTTACCTAGAACTCTGACTAATATAACTTAAGGAAAATGTATCTGTAATCAATCAAAAACCCAAAAATAACGGTAAAGTATTATACCATCTTGGAGTTTTACTGCTACGAGAAATGATACTTGAGATTTTAAAAGTTATATGCATATATGCTAATCTCTACATATCATGTAGGCGTTAGAATAACTAGATTTCTACACATATCTCCACGTGTTTTTATTGGTCTCCTTAAAAATCTACCACCCAAAAGAAAGGAAAAAAAAAAACAAAAAACAAAGCATATGGCTTGAAGGAACCTTCGATGAGATTGATCATTATTATTGGATTGAGTTGTGCTACTATATCCTAGCAATGGCATCTCCTGATTGTATACAAAATATCTTTGAACTCCTTTAAGTCAACTTGACAAAGGTCGACATCTTCATCGGTAGATTAAGAATTCTTGTATAGTATAGCATAGCATGACTTATCTCCTAGAGACAGAAGCCAATAATACACAATGATCAATCAATCAGCACAAGTTCTAGAGATTACTTCATCCAAAGATGGAACATTAAAGTAAGCCACCAAACAATATAATTAAGGTTTTCTCCATTCTTTTCTTTTGCACATTCCAAATCGAAAAATCTAAAAGGGAATTGCGTGAACATTCTATATATGAATTCGAAAGCCAATCTTCTTTCTCATGCATCGTCATACTCACACGACAAAATCCCTTTGAATTTGCTGTCTTTTTCTTCCTCCAGAATTTCTATTTATCTTACTATTTGCCACCTCAAGCTCAGAGATCACACCTTCACTTACTAAAATTTCTGAGACAATACCTCAAAAGATATCCTACTATAGGTATAATATAAAATCTAAATAATCCAAATTTATTATCTTCAAGAAAACAACGGCAACTCAAAATATTAGAAGATTACACAAGTCTCACTCACTGGTCATCCTTCTCCTCCTCGATCACATCACGAGGAAATAAACTAGAATAACCATGACCCCTACGATGGCTAAAAGGATAAACAACATCGAACTCTGTAATTTGCAAAATAGCGGTAATGAACTCCAAGCAGTGACAAGCTGCATTAAAAAACTAAGGCACTGGAAGCAAATAACTGACCCAAGCTTGCAATCGTCGGGGAGAGGATCCTTCAACCACCCACTGGTGGTTGTGAGGCAGCCGTTAAACACCTGGAAAATCCCCAGACAAACAAGGACACATATCGCCGTCTTTATCGGAAATCCTCTCTGAAGATTATCACTAGAAATCATCAGATAACCAATAATGGCCTGCGAAAAAATAATCCCGGCCGGCCCTGTTAGCGATAAAATTAGAGAAAATTCTGTAAGTTACATTGAACAATGTTAATGAAATTATTTTAGTACCTGCAACACCATGATGAAAAGCCCGGCCCCGATCAACAAATATCTTCTGCCCAAACACTTGACAAATATCGGGGAAAAACATGTAAAAGCACATTGGATTGTGCTTAGAGCTAGAGTTACGTAGAAGGTGACTTCAACAGGGGTATTTAAAGACAACAAAATAATCGGGGTCCATGCGATAAACAGGCCAAAGTCAGTCAACGGTATCATTATAGCATGGACCGTCGATATCATTGTCTTTTTTCTATTTTCCTCCTTAAACAAGGAGGTAATAGAGCCAGATACTGAAATTCTCGTGTTAATATTGCTTCCAATACCATGGAAGAAATAAAAACACGAGAAAATGAGGAGTAGAATGGAAAGTGGGAGTGTAGACAGAAAGGAAACCTTCCAAGCGAGTTTTGGATACCGGAGATTTCCAACTGTGTTGATGACGTATGACGTTGGACCTCCCAAGATTACGGCATACGTATATATCTTTTCAATGGTGCCTCTATGGTTATACTGGCCCAAGTTATAGATCAACGATTGAAAACCCTGCAAAATTTGGAGAGTAAACGTTTTTAGGAAATAGTGAGATATTTATGCATAATTTTATCGGTTTTTGCAAAAAGAAACAATAAAATTAGGGTGCGATAGATAACTCACCAGGGTGACTATTCCAACACCGGCACCGATGAAAATACGGCTAGCTATCAGAAATCTGATATTCACCCTAAACTGAAATGTGTGTCCGATGAGATGGACGAACGCTCCGAGTAATAGGAGCAGCCTATATCCTCGACGTCGTGAAAATGCCAGTGTTGCAACAACGAAGGATGGAAGGGCTGCCAAAGTATACGCCGAATTTAACAGTTGTATTGGAAAGCTAACGTAGCGGCATATGACATCTTGTTTCGCGAGCGATTGCCTCATCCACTCCTCGTGGAAAAACCGGTCTATGAATGGGCGGGTGGTCAACATGCCTCCTGAAAAATGGCAGTTATAAGAAAATTGCAACACGGTATTCTCATTTGCAAGCTTCATGTGCTGAAAAACCAATTTAAAGAAATTTGCAGCCAAAAATTTTAAAAAAATCGAGATGTCACCGGTAAGAGAATATCCATGGCTCCTAGGACGACTTACCAGGTTCCAAATATGTATATCTATTCTCTTAACTCTAAAACAGAGTTTTTGAAAACTCCTAAGGGGCTCCACGTGGTGCCTTGAGTGATTTTTGTTTTTATTTTTTATTTTACAGTTTATCTTCTTCTATTTTTTCCTACTTTAAAAGAGATGTTAGCTAGCTCTCTTTAAAGTATACACGATGTCTCCAATTTCAAGCAGTTCAGCTCCTTCCCTTTTTCTATTTTATCTATACGTTTCTATTAACTTCACAGCTTTTTACTTCCTCATTGAAGGTCCATTAATGTTCTCTTTTACAGTTCTACTTTCACGCTTCGTCTCCTCCTCTATTACACGCAACCACCACATTTCTTTCTTTCATCTTCAAGTGAAAAAGCCATTCTTGAGTTGAACCTATCTCTCTCCCTTCTCGAGTAGCAGGGAGCAGGGGGAACATGCAACCAATAAATCTCCATCGCTGGGAGGAACAACGTCATGATTGTTCATCGTCGGTGAAAGAAGAAGAATCAGGAGCTTGCATTCCCTCGGGTTCTTCGATCGTCATCACAGGTAACCTACGTTGTCTGCTTCAATAGCTGCAGTTTCTATCTTTCTTCCCCTTTTTCATTCTCCGAATTCTCGCCTGTCTATTAGCTATGATACTTACAACTCAAACATAAGTAATTTTACCTTTTTTTTTTACTACTTTCAGGTGGTGCCAAGGAGGTGAACTATTAGATAAGATACTTGCAACGTAAGAAAATTCTTCTTCTTATAATTATTTGTTAAATGAAGCGTATTTGGGTATCTATGGTTGTCGTAGTTGACCATCCTTTCACTTATAGGGGCAAAAAATACTCTGAAAAATATGCAGAGACCGTAACGGTTCAAATATTGATTACATTGTCATGCTCTTCATCTTTTTCACTTTTCTGTTCTCATAAATACTGATGTTTCCAATCTCATCATATGTTAATGCCATTTATTGCTCACATTTTCCTGTTTGCATTGTTTGCACTGCTTGCACTGCATACTTTTGTATTCATTATTTCCAAATTTTGTTAAAAATTCCTTCCCGAACTAACAGTTTCAGTCATTCTAATTATCACGGCATTATTCTAAGACTTGCTCACTTCCCATCACCATCTCTGAAGAGCTTCTGGTGTCTTGGGTGAATTGCCTGTTTGATTAACTGTTTGCTTGGTCTGTGTTTCTGTCAATTTAAAGTGGTAGTATCAAGTTGCCATTTTTATTGGTTGTCGCTACATTTTCATGTGATTATGTCTCAGGGAACTTCCCGGAAAAGGTTGAATTTTGGGATTGTTTGAGAACTCCCAAAAGTCCCAGCTTTAGTTTCTCGGTTGTTTCACTCTGTTGAATGGACATTGGAGGAAATTTTTTTTAATGATTGAATTGATATATGCACTGCGTAGAGGCAAAGAAAAGGTTTGCTGAAGAGTTTATTGCATATTTTTGTGAGAGCCTTTGTTGATTGTAATCTGTGGTAATATGGCGAAGTATTTAAAAGGGAGATCAAGGAGATCTTGTAGAGGAGACCATGGAGCTGCTTATCAGTGGAGTCAATATGGGTCTCTATACAATCAGCAGCATCCGTATTACACACCTCAGCATCAATGTGCACCTCATCCTTCTTCGATTCCAACATCATCTTTCAATTATGGGACACCAACTCCTTAATTAGTGGCAGAGGAAGTTCAAGAGGAAGTACTCCAGGATTGCCGACAACCATGCTTCTTCGATGAGGTTAGGCTGCTGTTCCAAATTTGTAGCAAGCGATCCTGCTGTATATTATATTTGAACTTGCAACAGAATATATATGATATACTGTTTAAGTCAATTGGAAGACATGACTTTTTCAAATTTCTTTAGCACTTTCGCATGAACTTGCCAGAGGCATATGTGTAAGGTATGAGAAGAGCTGGAAGTGAAAGTATCTTGCTTTATTGCTTGGAGGGGTTAAGTGCAAAAAGCAAGATGATCACTAATAAACAGAATGATTTTTGTGATTAAGAGTGTGAAAATAATAGGCGGATTCAAGAAAATAAGAATATTGCTTCAACTTTATGTGATATACACACATGGTTGCTAATTCGAAGTTTTCTTTGGTGTCTGTGTTTGCCACCATCTCCTTTGACAATTTATTAATTTAGCCTATATTGTTGCGATTTGGATTGCAAAGACTATGTAATTGAAATATTTTACCTTATGTTTACCAAACATTTAGAAATTATCCGCATTTTTTTAATTTCGTAATTATGTCAAGTTAATTAACATAGCAATAGCTGCTATATTTACCATAATTTTTAATTATGCTATCTTATATCTAGTATATTATATAAAGCAAATGCAAAGTAGCATGGTTCTTAGGTGAACTATAATAAATCTGACTATAGAAAATTTAAGATATTAATTAGGACCGTTATACATACCAACAACATTGGCCACGATGCCTGTGAGGAGACCGGCTACCATCGCACATATGCAATGTAAGACTAGGATAAGGATGGTCGTGGGCTCGTTCCTGAAATTGAATATTACATATACATTAACACATCCATTCTCTGCTGTAAAATAATAATCGAGTTGGAACTCATCAAAATTAAAATAAAAAAAAATGAAAAAAAAGCTCACCTGTTATCTCGAGAGGCCACTCTGTTGGAAGGTTCGCCAGATCCCTCGAACCCATGACGACCCGAATACACATAATGACTAATTTGACGTACGGTGCTCTCTGGGACATCCACCGAATTTCTTCCAGCATGAGGAAGAGTCGACAGTTGTGCAGAACATGAGAACCTTCTCCTCTTATTCAATATTTTCCAATCACCTTCACCGTTGGAAGCTGTGTTCCCCTCCTCCTCTTCCTCTTCCGCGGCTGATTTGCCTTCTGTTGCCTCTAACCGGCGTTTCCTTCCATTTACCCGAGTCTAAACGAAGAAGAAGATGTTTTAGTTAACTGCTGGGTGGTCTCTTGTCTTGTCCCTTTTAATTTCCCAAAAATGACATTTGTCTCTAACAGCGAAATTATTGTTATTATTATTAATTATCTCTTATTAACGAAATCTATTTATTCATATATATATATATATATATATATACACGTGTCCTTTTCTTGAACGTCACCTCTTTTTTCCTCCTCGTTGTAACACTACAAGAACACTTTGATATACCTCGCTCTCTCCGACAGCCGACGAATTTCCTCCAGCACGAGGAAGAAACTGTTGGGCAGAACATGAGACCCTTCTCCTCTTATTCACTTTCCACAGCTCACTGCATGTGGAAGCTGTCTTCCCTTCTTCTATGGCGCCTGATTTGTCTTCTTCTTTTGCCTCTAACGGGCGTTTCCTTTCATTTAGCTGTGTCCGAACAAACAAAAAACTTTTAATTTCGCAAAAGAAAAAAAAATGACAATAGTTGTCTAATTGAGATCTCAGAGAAAAATTACTATTGTCTCATATTAACCAAAAAAAAAAAAAAGAAAGGCACACTACACAAGTGTACAAAAATTACCGTTTCAGGTGCTAAAACTCGACGTTGTCCGTGCGGTTGATCGGCACGAATGATGCTGGGAGAAGGCACATTTTCATAACCTGACAATAATTAGTTATTAAATTTGGATGAGTACCATACGAGAGATACCGGATTTACCGACATAAATAATCCTCCACAATGACGGACGTAAAAACTTTATGATTTTTTGTCCAATTTTGGTTAATTTAGAGATGAATATAATAAAAAAGAGTTTTATAATTTTTCGTCCCCACATTTAGCGCAACTGGGACGTGAAAATTGTACTGTTGGTATAAAACCTTTTGCTAATTAAACGTTTTGGTACAAAATATTTTTTTTGTAACTCTGTGCTATAAAACGTTTTCAAAATGTAATATTTTGGTATAAACCGTTAAATTTTCACTAATATCGTTAATTAGACTGATGTGACAATGTGACGTGGATGCTCAATTAACACTACGTGGAAATTTAGCTAACATGATACCATAAAATAAATTTTAATTATAAAATCATAAAAATAAATAAAAATAAAATTTTAAAATAAAAAAATAAACTTTAAAACACAAAAGAAATCAGGAACTGACCTAGAAAAATTGGAATAGGACTGGAAAGATTTTAAAAATCGATAAAACACTCCAAATCGATCTGAAACGATCCAAAACTTTTAAGGGCCGACCCCTAAACTCTACCAACACCTAAGACCATCCTAAAACGCTCAAAATACATCAGAAACAGAATTGAAAAATTTGAAATAGGGGCTGTACATATTTTAAAAGGTCAATAAATGACATAAATCGATCCGAAACGATCCGGAATTTTCAAAAACCGACCCCTGGACTCTACCAACACCTAAGACCATCCTAAAAAATACAAAACATATTAGAAACAAAACTGAAAAATTTGGAATAGGAACTGGACAGATTTTAGAAAGTCGATAACTGACCCTGAATCTATTTGAAACGATCCAGAATTTTCAAGAACCGACTCCTAAACTCTACCAACACCTAAAACCATCATAAAACACACAAAACGCATCAGAAATATGACTGAAAAATTTGGAATAGGGGCTGGACAGATTTAGAAAGTCGATAAATGACTCCGAATCTATTCGAAACAATTTGAAATTTTCAAGAACCAACTCCTAAACTCTACCAATACTTAAGACCATCATAAAAGACACAAAACACATTAGAAATATAACTGAAAAATTCAAAATAAAATAATTTTATGTTTTTAATTTATATTATATTATATTTTTATTATTTTAAGTTTTACATTTTAACTAAAAAACTAAAATAAAATTAATTTTTTTAAAAAAGAAATAATTGGAGTGAACAGTGCTCGGGCACTGTTCACCTTCACCCCAAGTCCCCATGATTTTACAGGGAGCGTAGCAATCCCGACCAACCACCGCCGCTCACGACTCGCTCTCGCTCGATCTTGTCTCCCTCTCCAATCCACTCTCTCTCGACATCTCTCCCACTCTAATTTATCTCTCCTTCTCTCTCTCTCTCTCTCTCTCTCTCTCTCTCTCTCTCTCATGCAATCTCTCTCTTTCTTCGATCTCCCCCATGAACCAACCGTTGCCTGTGTCAGCCTTCGGTGCGGTCAGCCACGCACCGATATTCCTTCCCTATCCTTCCACCTCTCCCGTAGTCTCTTCCTCTCACCCGTCCTACTCTCTCTCTTTCCCGGTCACTCTCTCCTACGCCACTGCTGCGAGGACTGCCGTCCAGCTGCCTGTGCCTTGCCCTGCAGGCCACGCCCCTTGTCCAGTGTTTCCCGCTGCTCCCGACCGATCCGATCCATCCTGTTGTTCCCTCGTTGCCCCTACCTCCTGCTCCTTCACGTCGTGCTCTGTTTGTCTATTCTTTTTATTTTTTATTTTTATTTTATTTTATTTGATCTTATCTTCTCTCTTATCTTTTCCTATTCCAAATTTTTCAGTTATATTTCTGATGTATTTTATGTATTTTAGGATGGTCTTAAGTGTTGGTAGAGTTCAGAGTTCTTGAAAATTCAGGATCAATTTAGGGTCATTTATTGACTTTCTAAAATCTGTCAAGTTCCTATTCTGAATTTTTCAATTCTGTTTCTAATGTGTTTTATATGTTTTAGGATGGTCTTAGGTGTTGGTAGAGTCTAGGAATCAGTTCTTGAAAATTCTAGATTGATTCGGGGTCATTTATCGACTTTCTAAAATCTATCCAGTTCCTATTTAAAATTTTTCGGTTCTTTTTATGATGTGTTTTATGTGTTTTATGATGGTCTTAGGTGTTGATAGAGTTCAGAGGTCGGTTCTTGAAAATTCAGGATTGATCCAGAATCGTTTATCGACTTTCTAAAATCTATCCAGTTCCTATTTTTTTCAGTTTTATTTCTAAAGTATTTTATGTGTTTTAGGATGGTTTTAGGTGTTGGTAGAGTTTAGGGATCAGTTCTTAAAAATTCCGAATCGTTTCGGATTGATTCGGGTCATTTATCGACCTTTTAAAATATGTCCGCTTCGATTCCAAATTTTTTTGGTTTTGCTTCTGATGTGTTTTGTGAATTTTATGATGATCTTAGGTGTTGGTAGAGTTTAGGGGTCGGTCCTTAAAAATGTTGGATCGTTTCGGATCAATTTGGGGTGTTTTGTCGATTTTTTAAAATCTATGCGGTCATATTCCAAATTTTCTAGGTCAGTTCCTTATTTTTTGTGTGTTTTAAATTGGATTTTTATTCTTTATTTTAAAATTCTTAGTCTTATTTATTTTTATAATTAAAATTTGTTTTATGGTGTCACGTCAACTGAATTGTTACGTGGTGCGGACTGAGCGTCCACATCACATTACTACATCAACCTAATTAACAGTGCTAGTGAAAATTTAACAGTTTATACCAAAATGTTATATTTTTGAAAACGTTTTGTAGTACGAAATTACAAAAAAAATGATTTTATACCAAAACGTTATATTAGCAAAAGATTTTGTACCAAGAGTTCACTTTTCCCGAACTAGGACAGAAGGCAAACCACTTCTTCCACTACCAATATGGTTAATGAGGATTAATGATTGAGGATAAAATTAGCGTCCCATTAGCTTAGAGGGTAAAAAATTAATGTACCTGATTGAGGATTAAAGATGGGTTGGAAATGATCGGTGCCCAAGTTTGCATCTCTTATCTCCCCATCATTGAGCCACGACATTTTGATGTCAAGTGTCGAGGAGATGTCCGGGTTGGACGGCACCTGGAACTCGTTGTTTCCTGAAGAATTCGACGATACTGGAAATGAATGTTACGACGTAAAATCGAAAACCGCATGTGTAGGGCGAGAAATGAGAGAGCTGAGGGAGAGAGAACTTACCGAAGCTGGAAACCTGAGACGGTGTCAGTGTATCAAATTTAGTTGCTCATTGTGTTGATAAACCCAGCAGTTTAAATTATACTGGTTTTTTTTTTGTTTTGTTTTTTCTTTAAATAACCCGAATCTCAGAGTTCAGCTAGCTTGGTAACGCGTGGAGATGAGTCGGAGATCATAAATGTATACGAGAGAATTTTTTTCAATGATAATTAATTATAAAGAAATTATCGAAATGAGTCGGAGATCATAAAAGAAGATCTAAGAGGCCTGTATCAATCAACTGAGACTGGAGAATATTTTTTAATGATCATTAATTATAGTCAATATTCCTGAAGTGTTCCACCTCTCTAAGATCTCTTCCTCCTTGTGACGTATACGGCTTCGGGACTGTCATGTCATGGCAGAACCTTTGAGTGTCGAAAATCCTAGAGAAAAAGGAGAGAGAGGAACAAGAAAACGCAGTAGAGAGAGAGAGAGAGAGAGAGAAAGTTTTGGTGAACTTCTCTATCGCAGCCCCCAGCTCTACCAGAAGCTCAAGCCCGAGATGGACGCAGATAATTCCTCTGCTGATGCGGTCAGTCCATGAGACGTAGTTTTTGGTGAACGTTATGATGCGGAATTGATAATGCAGATGCTGGTTTGATGCGTGTGGATTTGAATTTGTCAAATTTGTCGAATGTGGGTGCAGTAGATCCCAGTTCTTGGTGAAGATGGTGGCTATATCTATTGCATTTTGCTGCATTAGGTGCAAAAACTTCTACGCAAGATCGGCAATAGAGATGGTTTTCTGCAACTGCTTGCAATAGTTCTTACCTCTTTACTTGCTGAGAAGCTTGTCAGTTGTCATTGCTGTACGATATTTCAAAGACAGCTCTGTTATGATAACTTGAGCACAATTGTCAATCACCACGGATGAATTTCTTATGCTGTCTGCTACTCAGTTTTCCTATTGGTGCAGAAAAAGCATCACAGTTAAGAATCTTTGTTCACCAATGTCCAAACTGCATCTTTGTACGCAGGCCACATATATGTCCATTAGCAGCATATGTTCAAATGATATGCCCAATCCTATGACTTCTTGCTGGCTGCTTAATATAATCTAACCCCCCATTCTTCGGTTGCTCCCTCTTTTTAGCCAGCATGGATTAGTTTCAGCTACTTTATCTCTTCTCCTCTGAGTTGCCCTGTTTAATATGTACGGTCATGCTTTCCACCGCTATCATGCAATACTGATGAAGCTTGAGGGGCTGAAAGAGTCTGTAAATTCAAGGCTTTGAAGAAGTCTGCTAGAGCTTGTATTAGAAAGAGTGAGAATTTATTATTAGAATTGAAAAATTCTTTGCAGTGCAATGTTTCTTTTAGGGAATGGAGGACAGTTGGACAAGTCTTTTGTTAGATCTAACCGGCACTGGAGATTAGTTGGAGGAATGCATTGGAAGGTTTGTGCTATTTGGAGACAAGTCAAGGATAGATCTCTTGCAACTATGGGAAGTCTAATTGCATAATGAATCTCTACAATTGGTAGTGCATAATCCATAGAAAAGAAATGCAACCACATATAATTGTTGAGGTGATTGATGGGTTGTTTGGATGCCAAACAAAGGGGGCAAAAAGAAAGTGAGAACTGCATTTAAGAAATTGGAATTGTGAAAAGAAGAAGAAGAAGAAGCAAACAGTAGATCTAATTAGGTGGTTTTGTGATACGTTGCTGATGTGGGTCTTTGAGTGGATATTCATGTGGTCTCTGATTCCTTTTCGAAATAGTCCACTTGGATGTTGCCTTTGCTTTAATTTGTGTTTGTCCTGTTGCTTACTGAGTTTTTGGTTTAGTTTTTCTTGATCATGAGGGCATCCATGTTTTGTTGTTTTCTAGTGAGCAAGCTAAATCATACTGAAAATAATATCTTGGATTTCTCTCAGATATCGACTATATGGAAACGCTCCTATAAAGGTGGCGAATGGAAGCCATGTATAAGCAATTAATTCTACAGGAGGTAACAACTTTATCACTGTACTAACGTTTGATAGTTTATGACGGTGATTTCTTTAGTTTTTCCTAACTTTCAGTTCTTGAGGGTGCACGACACTTTACCATAGTCGTATCATTTATCTTGACTGACATTTGTCAATGGCAAAAGGAGATCCTTCCTGAACAGTTCCCTACCTGCCTTCTGTCCATTGTCACTTAGAGGTTGGTGCGTGGCTGAGTGTTAAGGTCTTAAAATGATGAGTTGGGTTATAACAAGACCAAAATTTTGTTGTGCCCTCTCAACAAATTGTCGATCAATCTTTCAACGATAATCCATATTGCCAAGTAGTCGGTACTGTATGTTGCTATTTGATGCCACCAATGTGCAGTACCTAAATTGTAGCCAGCTTTTCCTCAACCTCTTTTATCATCAGTATAACTCATGATTACTAAATATATATTATTGCCATGCATCCTGGTAAATGCATTTTTATAAGTGTATTCTATGTGTAATTCACAATTGATATTGATTGGTTTTGTGGAATATATCAGCTAGAAAGATGCAAGAATAAAGTGACATAATTTACTACCTGACAGTTGATGTTTAAATAGGGCTGCCTTAATCAAATGGTTATATATACGTCGAGGCAAACAGTGGCTTGAATCACCAGAGGACTTCGGTTGGTTTCATCAATCCTTTTTTGGGTGTGTACACTGGTATTCAGAAACTCATTGGGCTACTGACTAATTCAGTTCGAGCCGGGTCACCCCATTTAAAGGGTAAAACTCTCCCAGCATGAGTTTTTTCCGTCCACAAAGACTCGAACTCGAGACATTTGCTTAAAGGAAACAAGTGTTTTACCACTTGAACAAACTCATGTTGGTAAGAAAATAATTAAGCTAGATTATTTTAGGGAAAATAATTATTTTATTTCCAAGTCAGATCTTAAGATTTATTCAATCATGTATATAAGGAATATAATTAATTGAGCCATGTGCGTGTTCACATGTGAGATTAGACTTCAGAAAAAAAAAGTTTCTACCAAAACAAACTGACAAAAAAATGTTGGATTTAAATATTTTGGGTGGGCTTAAGTAAAAAGGGAAATATATTTTTTTTCCTTGTTTTGATAATAAGGTGATCCATATATTTAGAACAACTGAAGCAACTAGATGTTAAACCCGTGCTACGTATAAAAATGTCAATTATATAATTGATTATAAAATTATATTATTTTTATGTAATAATAATTGATTATTTTTACGTGACATTACAATTTACTCTATAAAGTTCATTCCATTCCATCCTATTCGATTTGATTCCTCCATACAAACATAACCTAAGAGAATCACGTTTGCATAACCCGGTCATGGACACCACTATTCTTATGAGCATTCTTTTCAAATGGTGTTAGGACGCTGAAGAACTGCAGAGAAGGTTTTCCGCTCTCCTCCTTCAGTCATTCCTCATGTCTCGGGCCGGATCATCCCCTTCTCGTTTCTTGAGTTGATAACTCGATAAATATGAACCATAATACAACATGCAGAAACGAGGACGAGGAGGCTAACCATGAAGATGTGGGAGGATGTACTTGTTGCTAGCTCCCTTATTGAGCAAACCTAATTAACGCATAAAACATGGAAGTTGTGGGCCAAGTTGAGTTGTTATATAAATCTACAAAAACGGGGAGGCTAACCATGCCATAGTTCCAATATGGCTCTTCACGGTAAGGTTGAAGCACATGAGGTCGAGCTCAAATCATCTGCGGAAGAGTACTACAACATATGGAGGAAAGAAGCCCATAAGATTCCAACCATCTCCTCCAAAAACGTTCAAGGCATCGATCTTCATGAAGTGAACTGGGAATCTCATGGATCTGGCAAGTCCTAGTCTTACACTGTTGGTAACCACTCCTCTGTACGAGATAATAAGACCATCCAGCCATTCTTAGATCATTTCAAAGAGTTCCAAACTTACTTTATCTGAATCCTATTTATATATCTGTCTGAAAGAATCGAAAAGAAAATCAGTATAAGTATAATAAATAATTTTTTTCATATATGATGTTTGATGAAAAATTAAATTTCAGTGGTTAAAAATTATAATTTATTTCAGAACACGAGCACAACATTCACTGAACAGGCTGTGCCCTTCCATGAATCTTGAAAAACTCATACACGAAGGTTGATCTATAAAGGAGATCCAAGACCGTATATCTGGACCACACCCAGTAATAGATCTAGAGAATTTATCCAACAGCGCCAAATTCAATAGAAAATTAAGAGAACGTGTTTAAAAGACGCATGTCAAGTGTGAACACGTTATCATGTGAGAGCGGGTGTTAAGAGTAGAGTCCTACATCGACTAAATTGAAGAAGAAACGTGAGTTTATAATAGAATTGGACACCACCATCTATCAGCTTAGACTTTTAGGTGGATATAAACTCAAAACTCTTATAGGTTCATCTGATAATTTCACACGGTATTAACGTTAACTGTGTGAGCTCACAATATGCCAAACTCGAGTATGGAACTCGTAGTTCATTAAGCTCGAGACCAGAAGAAAAAGTTTCTGGCTCTGGCCAATTGTCCCCCTCGCCTGAGTACGGAAGAAAAACACCCAACTCGAGATTAGTTGTTGAGGGCGGGTGTTTAAAGGCACGTGTTAAGTGTGAACACGTTGCTGCATGAGGATAAGTGTTGAGAATGAATCTCACACCGGATAATAAATAAAAACAATCCTAGTTTATAATAGAATGGGTATCACGATCCTATTAGTTTGAGCTTTTGGGCTGAATATGTATCCAATCTCTTGTGAGTCAAGTGTATATTTCACAGAACGAGCTTAATGAGTGTAAAAAAATATAATTTAATTAAAAAAATATCAAATAAAATTTATATAATATTTTACAGAATTTTATTATTTCATAAGAATGATCGCCTTATGAATACCCTTAAATCCATCTCTGCCAATTTTGGATCGAAGGTCATTGGGAGCTGGGACACCGGTTGGAGCTATCAAGATATGGAACCCTGTCACTGGGGACCCGGGTTGCGATCCACATATTAATGTAATATGGAATTTCTAACCTAATATTATTTACCAAGAAAAAAACCCCTAATATTTAAGCATTATATCGAACGTTTATGTGGAGGAAAATTGAAGTGACGATGATATTCGTAGAATTAAGTCCAATCAGGCAGAGCCTTGGGGTCGACCCGCTAGTGAGCAAGCATTGAATTGTAAGTCAGATTCATGGTTCGATTTTCACGGAAGTCGATACGAGGGTTTTACCTAACTTGTTCCCGCTGTAAATATAGAGCCTCGAAGAGGGTGCAAACCCTCCTAGTGGGGCATGGCAACACTCGGATATCTCCCTTATAAAAAAAAGTCCAATCATGCAAAGACTCCATGGCATAGTTTTTAAAATCGGATCGGACTGGGAACCGGTCAAGGTACCGGTTCTAGGTTCAACCGGGGTTCAATGGGTTGAACTGGAATTATTAAAAAAATAATAAAAATATAAAGTACATGTAATAACCTAAAATGCACAAAATATTAACAATTTAATATAGTCACAATTTCAATATAATCATTATAATAATCCAAATCCAATGTAAACATAAATTAAGTCTCGAAAGTAAAAAATTTGCATTTCTAGCAGAGTACGAACCAGTCAGTTTTTACCGGTTCAACGCGGTTCGCGGTTCAACCTCGGTTCCTGCCGAGTCAATGTGCAAACTGAATTAACTATGCACTGGACCGGGCCAATTGTTAATTTTAGGTTCAACTTGTTGGACCGGCCGGTCCGGTCCGGTTTTTAAAACTATGCTCCATGGAGCCTGGAAATTGAAGGATTTTCATTGCAATCCCCTCAATTGATTGCTCTGGGGCCCAACCAGATTGTAGTATATGAAATATTCCTATAACTCATTATGACTAACGTTTATAAAAAAAAAATAACTCATTATGACTAGCTAGATTTTTGGACCTTTGAGATACAACGATACTAATATATTAGATGCTAATCCGTACTACGTACGAAATGATTAAATATATATTAATTATTAAATCATACTTTATATTTTACATATTTTACAATTGCCATAAAAAATAAAATACATAATTAGAAAAATAGAGATTAGTTAGTGGTAGTTATAGTTTTAAAAGTGATTTTACCATTTGACTCATTTATCATTGTTATTGATTTATTTATCAACGGTATTTCTGAAACTTCAAAAGTGAGACCAATTACCTTTGTCCTCACGTATAATAATAGAGTAGTGAGTAGTTAGTGGTAGTTATATTTTAAAAGTGATTTTACCATCACACTCATTTATCATTATTATTAGTTTATTTATAAAGGCACTTTTGGAATTTCAAAAGTGAGACACCGACTAACTTTATTCTCCGTATAATAATAGAATATATCTCCCAGCATATAATCTATTTAATCGTTCTTTTGATGAATTCTCAAATTTTGAAACACTCAAAAAGAAAAATCATATAACGTGTATTCAACAACCATCTTTATCTTTGGAGTTGGGAAGTTGAATTTTCAAGGAAAGAAGATCGAGCGTAACCGCGCTGTACATGTTAACTACAGGTGAAAGTGGTATGAGTTGGGTGGGTTTTTCTTGTAAAGGTTGTGTCCTGACCTTTTCAGGCCGATTTTTTCCGAGTAAAAAAATTATACCGAGAACCATTTAGGGTCATAGAAAACCGACCACTTTGGGTGCCCATTTGTTCAGGTCTCGACTTTTAACATAATTAGGTTGATAGTAGGGTTTCAATTGAATAATTCAATTTTTTTCAAATTTGATGAAATTTATTAATCAAATCTTTGTTATATAATATTTATTGGGATAAGATTATATCATTTTTTACTCAAAATTAATTATACTTCTAATATAGACACTTTAAAATATAAACATGTATACTTAATATATTTAAAATTGGGTCGGCTGGGTTAAAATTGGGCCGGCTGGGTCCACCATGTTTTTTTGGTCGAGGTGCAACTTTCCCGGGCCCGTTTTCCCTCCCTTGAAAAACTGAACAATTTTCATGTACAGCTCCAAATATTCGATTTTTTCAAGTTGGTCTTAGTAGATTTTTTGATTTTTTACTTACACTCCTACTTTTAACCTTTGTTATATCGTGGGAGATGTTTGGAATGATTAGGAGTTATCTTCTGGCCCATATACAAGGTTGCACCATTGTTTAGGGATTCAGATCGATATATCTCCAATGTTTAGGGATTCAGATCGATATATCTAAGTGTCAATTGAGTCGTGAAATAATGAAGATAAGAGCAGAAATAGAGGAACAAAGATGGTCATATACTCAATAATATACATGGTTCTACACAGCTATAACCGATGCTCCACGGGCTTAGGAGGCTTGGCCAAGATTTTTACTGTTAGCAAAATAGAAGTGGAGTAGGAGACCCGAATGCAGCATGCTCTCTCTCTCTCTCTCTCATATGAATATCAGGCACTCATCAGTCGATCTCTCAATAATGTTGACAACCACACTCACAATCAAAGTCTCACAACTATGTGCACCTCTCATTACTAAGACCATAGCACCCGATTTTTCCTATATATAACTATCCAATATAATCACATAAAATTGATCACATCCCCTATATCTTTAAAAATACATTTGACTCGAGAAAATCCAACTAAAAAGGAAACAGCAACTCCAAAATCCTTAAACTTTAGTTGTGGACGGGTATGTCAGAATACAATTATCCTGTGAGTATTCTATTTTAAAATGCCATGACACTTTTGATCCGAGAGTTCTTCTGCTCTCCTCCTTACTCTGAAACATTACTTGCATATTGAATTCTCACGTCTCCTCAGAGCGGGTCTTCTCCAAGTTGGTTGAGTCAATAACTCTTATAATACTAGTGGGAGGTTACATTTAGTGCCATTAAACGCAACTACAACATTGAAAATTGAAGCTGTGGGCCACGTTGATTTGAGATGTTATATAAATCAAGATGACGAGGCTAACCGGCCCATAGTTCCAATGGCTCTTCACGGCAAGATGGAAGAACAGGTGGAGCTGAAATCATCTGCGGAAAAGTACTACAACATATGGAGGAAAGAAGCCCACAAGATTCCCACTATCTCCTCCAACAACGTTCAGGGCATCTTTCTCCATGAAGGGAAATGGGAGTCTCATGGATCTGTCAAGTCCTGGTCTTACACTGTTTTTAATCACTCCTCTCTACATGATAATACGACCATTGAGCCTTTCTTAGATCGTTTCAAGAAGTTTCAAACTTTCTCTTATCTGATTCTTATTTATAACTGTATGAAAGAATCGAAAAGAAAATCAATTGCCCAGTTTTCGCTAGTACAAGGATTACCATCGGTTTTGGTTAAATGCCCCATCATTTCATATTGAGATGACTAACTAATGCAGATGGGAAAGTCGAGACCTTCAAAGAGAAAGTGGAGTTCGACGACACGAACTTGTCTTTCACTCTACATGGGTACGAAGGCCATGTCTTTATCGACCGGTACAAGGTCTTTAGGACGAGCTGCAAGCTTATTCTGAAGGACCGAGGGTGCACTGCAAGAATCACGATGGAGTACGAAAAGATGAACGAGGATGTGCCGGCTCCCGATAAGTACATGGAGGTATACATTACCATTACCAAGGACATCGATGCTCATGCTTGTGAGGCATGAAAAGATCGATGAATCAGTGCATGCCTTCATCATATATGGACTTGTTGTATTGAAATAATGGCCAGATCAGTGAGCTTGCTTAGGCCAATGTTCATATGTGGTATCCTTCAACTGTGGTGTCAAGAGTACCTTCAGTGTGCTATAAGTATGTATCCATGCGTGCTTTTAGTAACTGTTGACTGATAATTAACGGATGACATTTTGAATTCCGCTCATAAAAGAATATCTTGGTCAAGAAAGGGTATCTCTCTGTGTATCTTTGTCCTTCTTGACATTGTCACCAGTATTTCTGAGAAGATTTTTGAATTAATCGCAATTAGGAATCGTAGGAAGATTAGAAGAAATCCATAAGATTATTTCATTTAAAATAATTTATTGCATTTAATGGGAAACTCAATATATATGAGAGAATTTCTTCAATTAAAATTGAATGACCCTGAATTTAATTCTCATAAGAGGAATTCACAAATTCCTTTATCCCTTATTAATCCTACTCGTAATTTTCTCTCTCCCATGCTTTGATGGGTATAATTTTGTATGGTATTTTGCATAGATACGTGCCTTGGCCGTTGGACCACATGCACGGGCTGTTTATACCTTTTTTTTTCAGTATATAAATAAAACATATAAATTTAGAATTTCACATACAGAAGAAGAAATAAAAGCGCCAGCATGGGAAGTCCATTGATGAGATTTAAACTCGGGATCTCTTGGTCTCCCATCAAGAACGGTGTCACTGGACCAGTCCGCTTTCCCTTTTAGATTCACATGTTATGGTATCATTCAACAACTTGACCTGAGAGGTTATCATAATGTGGCTTCGAATGACCACGATTTGATCCCAAGTCACACAAAGCACTACCGTTTTGTTTGGATTAATAGAGGGATTCAAAGGGATAGTATAATTCCATATTTGTATAAATTATTATGCTCACATTTTTAAGTCCTTCGATTTGGAGAAATTACGCCATAATTTTCCATCATATAATTACACAACTACACTCCTCTTCCCTTGCTTGATCATCACCAAGCCACAACCACAA
This sequence comes from Lagerstroemia fauriei, assembly GCA_025802135.1. NCBI lineage: Eukaryota > Viridiplantae > Streptophyta > Magnoliopsida > Myrtales > Lythraceae > Lagerstroemia > Lagerstroemia fauriei. The sequence goes on along the minus strand of JAOYND010010285.1, from coordinate 1,214 downwards.
CATGTTTTCCCTTTCTCAACCACCACCAAGTCGCAATCACCGAACCTCCCAAGGCTATCACAAAACCATAACTTTATTCAAGTTTCAAGATCATCATAAAACTAATGTGCATCTCTTACGCCTTTTCTCCGTTCGATCGGTCTTCCAAATTAAAAGGGTAAAATGTGTTGGGAAAGCGTGAGTCCGATTAATTAATAATGCAGCGATAAAACCTTTTCTTCTAGTGCAATCGAGATAGGATCGAATAATAAAAACAACAATCAAAATCGGACACCAAAAATTTAACGTGGAACCCCAATGTGGGGAAAAACCATGACACCAGACCAAATCAACTTTCCACTATTTCAATGGAGATTACACAGTTTTTCTTCAAGAGAACAATCACCAAATCAAGAATCACTCCCTTGGATCACCACAATTCGTCACTGCAGAAATTGTTTCACTGACCTGACTGAAAACAGAACTTACGGACCTTTAAATCCGATCTTCACCGTTCAGAACTTAGCCCCAGGAGTCGTGAGGCTTCTGTCAAAATTTCGTCCCAATCAGAGTTCTTTTTCCCCTCCGTTCAAGGTTTGATCTCGCGCTGCGCGCCCGGAAAAACTGCCATGTTTTCCCCTGTTTTCTGAACCAATTTCTGTTGCAATTTTTCTTCGATCACCCGCTGATTTCTATCGTTCTTCCTCTGCTGACGGCTGTGTTTTTTGGTTGTCTCATAGCAACCCTAATTTTTGCTCTTTTCTTTGTGGATTAAAAAACCTTTAAAGAAGATAACTCATGGGTCACAATTAAAACATTAATTCAAGCCCAAATTAACTGACCTGAATCAATCGACCCCAAAATCATCCTCCAAATCGGAGGGATAACCCAACAAACTCCCCCTCCCGACTATTTGGAGTCTTCGAACATATCGGCTATACTTCGGCACACGTCGAGCTTCTCCTTGGTCAGAGGTCTGGTCATCATTACAATTCCATTATGCCAATATAATGAGCAATCTCTGGTTTGGTGCAAATCATGGCGTACATTAAATCGCCCACTGCTGTTTGTACTTATGTGGCATAATTTTAGCATAGCACTCGGGTTCTCCCTTGTCAGTCAGTAATAGATACTCATGAGGTAGATATCTCGTGGAAACTTGCCTTACTCGAGTAGATCTCCTTGGTGCATTCTCAGTTGGCTCTAACTGGAGCTGCTGTCTTGAGCTATTTTCA
>JAOYND010010184.1:0-12650 GCA_025802135.1 Lagerstroemia fauriei | reverse complement strand
TATTTTAATATGCTCAAGCAGTGAAACAGATGGAACAGAAAAGATCTAGGACTAGGAGAGATTATATCCCCTGATTGCGATTTTAAGCCATGAAGCAGAAGCATAGAAGGTTACATGGAGATTTGTTGTTTATGTTCTCGTATGGACGATGAGATCTTTTTCCACATGTGCATCGGTCCCGAGTATGAGATGGTGTGATATATGTAGAGCAGCATCAGTGCCTCTTACACGTAAGTCTCCGGCTTCAATCCCATCGTATATATCATTGCTGATGTACTGGCTTAGAGCATGTCGTGTGTTTCAACTGCTTCATCTCGTGCAGGATGCCCAGAGAAAATTCAGGAAGTGAAGAAATGTCAAAGGCAGTGTCGGCTGATATGTGCAGATAAGAGGTGAAGGATGTTGAGGACAGGAAGCTGTCTGCTTCTCTTACTGGTCTTGATTCTGAAAGCTTTGAAGAATCGGGAATGTTTCACTTTCTGTCCCTTGACTTTTCAGGAGGAAGGCCGCCTCATCATCTCGAGCCATCGATCTGCCGTCCAGAAGTTCCACGGTCCGATCACTAACGGGTAAAACTCTTTCGGCTACAAATTTTATCTATTTATTGGACTTGAATTCGAGAATCTTGCATAAAAGGAAGAGGTGTTACATCATCTCTATAGACTTTAACTTTACTTTCCCCTGCATTGTAAGACTATCATAAAACAAAAGGTAATGAAGGCTATGCGTTGATGCTAGTTGTGTGGGGGTGAAATCAAGGAGTGTTCTAAATCGAGCCCCGGTTTCAATACAACGACAGCTGATCTATCGATGCAGAAAAATATCAGCCGCCTGTCGAGGAGTGGCTGAAATGAATGAAGTGTAGAGCTCCGAGTCAGAGACGGTAGGTTAGACTCCGAGACACCGGACGAGAAAGGGAAAGCACACTGACTCCGGATGCAGGTTGTTGATAACAGCGAAGCAACCACCAAACGAGGCTGTGGGTGGAGAGGAAGAGATGTGTAGAAATTGGGACTTGGTCTTCTCTTAGATTATCAATGTCTTTAGGCAATAAAGAATGTCGGATTCAGGAAAACAACTTGGTACACCTCGGTCTAAAATTAGGTGATTTTGGATTTGATTCTCGCTCGATTACAAACGTTGAACCTAATGAGGTGAAAATCGTCTCTGAGGGATAAACTCGTTAGTAAACTGATAATGTATAATAGGGTAGGTCCATTGTTCGACTCTCTGACGGTTGGTATCTGGAGTTTAATGGGGCACTGTCAGTATATAAAGAATGAGGTGAAAATCTTGAAGGAAAGTTAACGATGATGTCCCATCTGACTATATTAAAGTGTATACTATTAAGGGAGAGGTTTTACTGCAGCAATAACACTTTCGGTTAACCTCCAAGAGGACAGCCCAACTGGTAAACTGACACCAAGCAGTATGCCAGCAAATGAGTTTGAACCTCTTGGAGGGCGGTATCTGGGGATTAATGGCGGGCCCCAGGCCGTACAATACACCATCCGGTGGATTAGTCGGGAATCGTTGTCGCTCCGACGGCCGACCTGGACACCATCGATATAAAAAAAAAACACTTTCGGTCCAGAATTAAGAATTTTTTATTCAATTCTTATTCATTAAATTTTTTATAATCCTTTTATTTAGTTTTATTTTTATTTTCTTCTAAATCCGTCGTCTAATTTATATCTGATAAAAAAACTGTGATATTCGGAAAAAGGAAAAAAAAAATCAAAGTATATGTCATGTCATTTCAAAGCAACCTTATCAAGTAATCGGGTGTTGGTGGGGGCACTGGATTTTTTTAAAAAAATTTCTAGATATTTAATTTGCATGGAGAAAAAATTGTCATTTCTCTTTTCTCTTTTTTTTTTTAATAATTCCTCTCTGAATAGAAAGTTATAGGGCAATGGACGCTTCCAGAGCTCTATAGTCGTTCAGCGGTTATCTCCACAATTAGATTAAAAAAAAGAGTGAATGGTATTTCTTTATTTTCTATCAACTATCTGTAAAATTTTCACCAAATTTATACGAAATTGAAAGAAATCATATTTAAACTTTTAAATAACAATATATAATCTTCTTCTTCTTCTATTATTATATGCAAACCCAAAATAGTTTTAGTGTCTTTTTTTGTTTTCCATATTTGCCCCAGTCCAATTTACATATTAAAATTTTTAACACGTATTTGATTTTCAGATTATGAGAAAAATAATAATTTCATTTATTTTCCTCTCACTCCATATATATAATCATAATCATAAAATCTTTCGTTAACTGCTTCGATTCTTCCATCCATATCTACCATTTTAGCAGCAAAAATCTATTGGATTTTTTAAATTATGATTTACTATTGTAAAATTGAAAAGGAAAAATTAACGTAATATACTAATGACAACTAAGAATACTCTGCTTACTACTGTAAATTAACGAAATTCAAATAAATTAAATTATAATAAATTATAAATAAATGATCGAATTATACATTCATCAAAATGTTTTACATCTATTTATTTTATTTTCTTTCCGTGCGTTGTACGGGTCTATCTCTAGTTATCTTATGTACAAACATTTCATTTATGACTTATCGGTGAAAATTTTAATCCTCAAACTGCCACGAGATGCATATTTATTACGCACCGGTCATAACCCACGTTCAACTAACCTCAAGTAAGCATTTTTTTCCCTGTCCAGATGAGGGGGAACAAACTGGTTTTTCTCTTTCGTCTTCGGGTTATGAAACGGACCGCAAGTTCGGTGTTTTTCTTTCATACCCGGCCACGGTCTGTCGATACGTCAATCCAAACATGTTAACATGTTCTTATATCATGTAAAATTTCGACCGGAACTATAAAAAACTGAGGGCATCGTGGTGCCTAGCTAGTCTCTTACGTATCATGATTCTCAATTTTATGACATATTTCGACGAATGATTTTAATCCCCAACCGTATTGAAGTGAACACGAAACCCTAGAAATTTTCTAGGGCAAGCTCGGATAAATAGGAAATTAGATGATAATTTTTCTTTTACAAAATTATATCTCTTTTATTTAAAAAATAATATATATACTAGATAAGGACCCATGCTACCCACGGAAAATGACTAAGATTAGATCATTTATTTACAACGTAATAAAATTTAATTCATTTAAAATTCTTTAACTTATAGTATTAGATAAATCATGTTTAGTTGTCATTAGTATATTATGTCAGTTTTATCTTTATCAAATTTAAAATTTTAAATCATTCGTTCAAAAAATATAACATACTTTTGCTGTTAAAATTGTAAATACGGAGTGGTAATGGAGAATTTGAACAGTTAATGAAAGATTTTTGTTGTTACGATTGTAGATATGGAGCGAGAGGAAAACTACTAAAATTATTATTTTATCATTGGATTTTATAAAGAATATGTATATCATATATTTTAATATGTAAATTAATTAACGACAAATATAGAAAACAAAAAAGATATTAAACTTCTCAAATATTTACATATAATATATATATATTTAATTCACAAGAGAATTTCGATGACAGGAATCAGGGACGGATCCAGAAAACATGCTCAGGAGGGACGGAACTTTATAAGAAAGTAATGTGAGGAATCCAAGAAGGCGAAACTCTATAGAAAAGTAACACAAAGAATTCAGGGGGCGAACTATATATCGTTTAATAAAAATTGGATAAAATTAAGTAAAATTTGTATAAAATCTTATGAAATTTTCCGAGTTCAGGGAGGGCGACCGTCCCCTGCGCCCCGTAAATCCATCCCCGACAGGAATTGCCTCGTGGACATGCACCGACAGATTCGCCATATCAACGATCAAAGACAAGAATAAAATAAAATAAGGAAAAGCCTTTCCTTCCTCTTAACGTGAGAGACCAAGATTCTTCGACAATCATCCCATGTGTGACTAGTAATAATCATTATATATATATATATACACACACACACACGCAAAAATATCACTAAATAAATGTAATTCCCTGTTTACGGTAGAAGTTTATTCTTCCCGATCTCATGAAAATTCCATGGACTCGTTAATTCGGGTAAGTCGATGTGCACGAATATGAGTGAGAGAAAGTGTTCGGTAAAGCGGTTATACCACGTGTCAATGATGACGTGATATATCTGTCCAATCAGAACTTAATATATAATTAATAATGGGAGAATGACATCTGTAGTTCTATATGTTTGACGATTCTTGCAAGTGAGTCCTAAATGTTTCAAAATGTTAAATCAAGTCATATATGTTATCCACATTACAATATTGAGTCTTTTTGTTGACGTGGCACTGAGACAGGTCAGCGCCACGTCAGCGCCACATCAACTTAAAGTATTGGCAAAGACTTAATGTTGTAATGCGGATAACATATAGGACTTGATTTAACACTTTGAAACATTTAGGACTCACTTGCAAGAATCGTCAAACATATAGGACTACCGGTGTCTTTCTCTCAATTAATAATTATACGGATATAACTACTAAATCCTAAGATTTCCTTGAGATGTAAAAAAAAAAAAAAAAACAAATGTTGAATCATAATTGGACAAATATATAAATGGTGAATTATGATTTGACGGATATATCATATCAACTTCACGTACCTGATATAGCCGCCTCATGATAAAAAATATTTTCTATGAGCGGAGACCTTGTACGAGGAAAAATCGGACCTACGATCCGGTAAATTAAATGACGAAACGTATGCACTCTCTAGTCTTTGGCATTATTAATCATTAGGGTTTAAGCGAATCGCAGTCGAGAAATAAAGGAATCTTTGAAAAGTAGAACAAAGGGAATTGAACAAGTGATCCCAACGATACGTTTTCCACAAAGCTTAAGGAAAATCGCGATGCGTCGGTCGTGGGCGGACGGCGAATCACGTGAATACCCGATTTACTAATGTTACATGGTACGGCCGACGACGACGGCGACGGTGACAACGAGGAGGACATGTTGGATGTGAAATTCTATGGTCTAGATTGATTGAAGCAGCCATGCCATATTATTGACAATTCTTTCGGGGGAGAAGTTCTTCAGTGGAGCGGTCATACCACGTAGACGATACTGATGTGGTATATCCGTCCAATTATAATTCACCATTTGTATATTTGTCCAATTAGGGTTTACTATTTATTAGATTTTTTTTAATTTTTTTTACCATTTTTATATTACTTCCAATTAGGGTTCACTATTTATTTAAGATTTTTAAAGATTTTTTTAAGATTTAATAACTATAACTGTATAATTATTGATTACATGTCAAGTCTCGATTGGACGGATATACCATGTCATTATCATTTACATGGTATGACCGTTTCACCGAAAACTTTCTCATTTTGGGGAGAAATGAGGGAGGAGAGAGATTTTACATATGATTCTCATGAATATTCTCTTTGAAGAGAAAGTCCTGGGCATCATGTTAGCATTGCCGGATGGTGTCACGAGCCAATAAGAATCAGCCACGTTAATATATTCATAAGAGGGAATTTAGGTGATAAAATATAAATTTAAATCCTAAATAAGAATTTATAAAATATTAAAAATCCTAAGAAACCCTTGAGAAGCCTAAAAACCATTACAAATCCTAAAGTACTTGTATCCTGTAATGTTCGACTTCATTTTTCCTTCTCTCTGATTGATATTGGTTGCCTTTTGAAAATTTGCTTTTCGAAAAGTTACGGGGATGTCCATATTTTCGACTACAAAATCAGACAAGACAACCTCCCTGTTGAAGGGCAAGTTAGATTTTTTTTTTCATTTTAGCATGAAAAAAATAAAATAAAGGGTATGAAATGGTTTTAACGAGAAAAATTAAATTAAAGATTTTTTAATTTCAAGTTAAGAATAATGTAATTTACGTCGGATCGTCTTTCTTTAAATTTAATTTTTTTTATTTCATCCTTTTTGTTCTGCTTTCTCACCTTTAGGGGGAAAAAAAGGAAAGAACATATTTAAATTAGGATAATCTTAACGTGAAAAGTGATAAGAGTACAATAATGAGGGATGAATCAACGGGAGTGAGAGTCACGACGGGGATCGTCCGTCATCCCTTTTAAACTTGGAAAATATATAAAATATTATATAGATTTTATTTATTATTTTTTAAATTATTTTATTTCGCTTCTTATTATAGAAGTGTGCATATAAAGGAGATTTTCTGTGGACCCTACCATGGGTACTAGTAGACATGCGTACATGACCATGAGAATTAGTTACGAAACTCAGATATTCCATAATATTAAAAAAAGAGAGAGGAGATTTTATGTGGTCTTGAAGAAAGAGGGTTTAATCAACCGACATGGATTGATTGAAGTGATTTTGTAATTTTCATTTCTCACGTGTTCGAGTCTTTCGAATTAAACTTGATCAATTTGCATTTATGAATATCAAATATTAGATACGATAAAAATATTTTGGTAGTATTAAATTTAACTCAAATTCAGGATTTTTCATACTTTTTTTTTCTATAATTTCTTCCCAAATTCACACTACATCAGATTGGTTTGTGCAAAAACCGGTTCGGTTCGGTGCATTAGGCAAAGAACCAAACTAATTTGTGTAGAAAAAATGGATTATTTTAGACCAATCCTATTACTGGCCGAAAAAAAAAAAAGACCAATCCTATTAACCGGTTCGAAATGGAATTAGTTTTAAAAGGGTTCGGTTCGGTTTGAACTGAATTGAATTGGTTTTGAAACGGTTCAATTCAATTAAGTTCGGTTCAAACCGATTAACCGCACCGATTACACTTAAAAATGAACCGAACTTTTCGTCTAAAAAACCGTACCAAAATATCCCTTTTCGTCTAACAAGCGAACCGGTTCGGTTGCACACCCCTAACAACAGATCTACTAATCTCAAAGACTCAAACCATTATTTGCCGTCCAATTTTTCTGCCACCTTTTAGACGGAGTTAGGTTTCTTAGAATAACTTTTTAACCATTCCTTTGGCCGGATGTTTTAAGAGCATTTTTTAAAAAATATCAACATTTCTTATTACATAGAAGACGAACTAAACGATTGATATTAATACTGGTTCCATCAATGTAACACCCCCAAATGCCTAGTATAATCCAAGAATCAGTGTCCGTCAAGATTCAGGTTTGAAGAGTCTCTTCTAGCAGTTTTACTTAGAGGGGAAACTCAAACATAAAATCTCGATCTCACCAAGCTAATCTGACCATAAGAAAACTTCGTACGGGACTCAACTAATCCAAATTTGATACAAGTCGGCTTGTACGAGATAAAATTTTCCAAGCATAGATTCTCTTCATTTACAATATTTGAAGCCAAAAACTTGCTTGAAGGATAAATCTTTAGGTGATCCTACCTTATTACGTGACGTGAGGAAATACCAATCAAAATGTGACAAATGAGAAATTAGTATTAATCACCCGAGCAGTTGTCATAATTGTTATGGCTCTCTTCATCGTGTTATTGTGAGGTAGGACCATCTAAATTTTTATACTTAGAAGGAATTTTTTGAACCATTAATTTTAGCTCAATTCATACACGTAAACAAGTTAATTTGTAGGGTTATGCACGAGGTATCGAGTAGAACTGGAATCTGTTGGAACCTACCTAATAGAGTAGATTCCGGGCAGATACCAATGATATTCGAATAGGGTCCGCTTAACGATTTAAGAAACCAGTTAAAATAGGTTTCAATTCCGATTCCAACCATATACTACCCGAACTGGAACTAGAACCGATTATATATTCAATCGGCGATAATTTCATCGTTCCTAGTTAATTCTTGCGTTATTTATACACTTAAAACTCCTAACTCGATAAATTTTTATTTTGCATAGCAGTTATCTATTTATTTATATTCAAAATAACAATAGAATTTATAAATGAATAAGAAATAATAATGAAACATATTAAAAATTCATATAAATATAACTAATATTTATTGAATCTTATACCGATATATTAGACTAATGACAATAAAATTAAAATTATAAAAATTTATCATAAATCCGGTCTCTTAATTAAAGGAACGTATGGATTATAGATATATACACAAAATTATCGTAACTAGAAGAGAAAAATGACTGGTTCTAACAGATACTCATAACCTGTAGTATAATATAGGTTCCGGGTATGGTCCAATTTCTAATTCCACATAGTAGGGTCCGGATCAAAAAATTAGGAACCGATCCTATACAGAATAGGACTGGATATCACAAAAAATATAGGATACCAAAATCTGATCGCACTTATATAATTTGACCATAAGAAAACTTCGTTCCGACGGAATGGTGACCAAAAGATTACCATAGCGGCCGTCTTTATTTTACGTAGAGCCACCGAAAAACAGGAAAAAATCTCAATCTCATGCACCTTTTGTCTAATTTCTTTTGGACAAAACCTAATGCTTTATTTTACACGTGGCAGTCCACTATTGGTGTTTCGTACATTTCTTGGATGAGGCAGTGTGCAGTGTCTTCGACCGGTGGATCTTCTTTATAGGAGAAGGAAAAAGGTCTTACGTCAATTTGCAACAAAAACCACTAACGTAATTATGTCTCAAGAGAAAGAGATCCTGAGCAAATCAAGGACTGATTGAAGGAAGGAGAGAGTATTCGGTGAAACAGGTACGTCTCGTGACCGGAGAAATTATTAGATGATTCTATTTTATTATGTGATATGAGAAAATATCAATCAGATTATAGTAAATAAGTAAATTAATACGTCTGAGCAATTGTCTTGATTAATTAGTTCTTCTCCACTAAGTTGCTGCCGCGAGGTAGTTTTTACCATGTAACGATGTTTACGTAACGTTACAAACTAATAAGATCAGTCATTTTAATTTTTTTATAAAATTCTATAAATAAAAATGCACCCTAGAAATAACTAAATTTTATTTATTTATAATATCACGACATTATATTAGTATCGTCCTTGGCATACCCTTCGACCTTCGCATACAAAACTTTCCCTTAAGGAAGATTGCGAGAAAATCTATAGGATTTTATACATATTTTACTATTTTATTTATATTAAATTATCTTATTTCAAGCCGTTAAATTTTTTTAAATGTTACATCATTAAATTAATAATTCTGCTTAGAAAATAAGTTTAATACAATGCTATTGTCCCTCATAATGAATTAAGAATATATTAATTCAATTATCTAAATCAGTTAGATTTCACGTATTCTATTATTTTCTTTTTCATTTCATCCATTCTAAGCTCATAATCATACTTAAAAAAATTCTGCTTTTTGTGTTAACATTAGTTATTTTTTCATCGTCCATATCACAAGCACGATCTTTTTTTGATAACCGAAATATCTGGGCACCTTCCGAGCCTGACTAGCGAATGTTGCAACACATTCCATCTCGGGGCACATGCAATAGCCCGCAAACCATATGTGTCGGGTAAGTCAGGCGAACCTGATAGGCTCGAAGATTATAAAGCCCCCACCCTCAAGAAAACACCCCTTGACATGCGCCTCCTGAGAGTCGAATTTGAGAGATCTGAGACTTTCAAAGCCTTACCAGCAGGGCTATCCCCTTGAGGGCATCATCACAAGCACGATCTTATTTAGCCATGCATGTCTCTTGGTTTTACTGAGAAATTCTCTGACATCCTTATCTGTCATGTAATGTGGGAAATTAATAATATTTTTTGAAAAAAAAGAGTGGCCTTATTAACACGTGCACGAGCCATAGAATTTGTACAAAGCAACAGTTTTACTGACCGAATAACGTCTAAGATTTTATTTGGTTTACTTTTTTATTTATTAATAGAGCACGTGCTTCACATGCTTTTGGAAGTGGACACGGCGATCCGGCAAAGATTGCATGAAACTACTAGCATTTTTTTTTGGATGTCTTAAAAATTGAGTGGTATTACGGACATTAGTTAGTTGAGATGGTAATACGTATTTTTCCTTTGAGTAAAGTCTCCGATTTGAGTCCTTCAAGTTGTTTCACCAGTTCTAAAAATTCCAAAGCTACCCCTGAAAATCTTCACAGATCTGAGCGAGTTGGTCTCGATCCTTGGAGTTCAGCCAGGGACCTATACGAAAGTCGAGTTCGAGAGTGATATCCCGAGGACCTTTCCAATGCTTAATGCCAAAGAAAGGGAGAGGATTATGAGAATGTATCATAGTGAGGTGAGGGTTGAGAGTTTTTCAAATACAAGGTGCTCTTGGAGGCCTGGAATATATAGCAGACAGAAGAAGTATAATAGTAGTGACGATTTATTTATATCTTATTATATAATACTCGGACTTCCGTGTTCGATCGTGAATATTTTAGATAAACTGAACGATTAATGCTAAACTCGATATAGTTCAAGAAGTTAGTATCTGTTAAGATTTGATTTTATTATTCTAGGAAATAATATTTTAGATATCGAGTTGATATGGTAGTTGAGACACTTGATTATTTATCAGATTCTCTATTTCTTTATTTTTGGGATAATTAACTAGCGGTACATAACATTTTCAAAATGTTTCATATTAGTACAAAACTTTTTTTCGTTGCATTTTGATACAATATCTTTCAAAAGTGTATCATTTTAGTACATTCCGTCAATTTTGGCGGATTCAGCAATTTGATATGGACGTCACACAAGCATACACACTGATGTGGCATGTTGATGTAAGTTTTTTTAATGAATAAACATACTGATATCATTAGTGAAAAGTTGACGAAACGTACCAAAGTAGCACACTTTGAAAGGTTTTGTATCGAAATGCAATAAAAAATAAAGGTTTTGTACCAACATGAAACATTTCTAAAAGGTTTTGCACTGCCGGTATAATTATCCCTTTTATTTATTGCTTAGTCTATAAATAGGTTAGTTTGCTATTGTAATCGTTGAATTGTCCATTAATGAAATATCTATTTCATTATACTGGCCTGCACATTATCTCTACCTTCTCCTACACTCTTCCAATATATTTTAAATTTGACAGTATCTTCCAAGTTTAGATCCAAAGAAGATACTACTATCAAATGCTAACTTTTTTTTTTCGGTGTATAGGAGGCACATAAGTTTATAAATGGTAGTAGGAAAATATGATAAAAATGGCACGAGAAGTCACACGAGTAAGATCGAACCAAAGATCTCTAGGTCAGAGGATAAGAGCAGTACCAACTGTACTAACCATCTTCCTCTATCAAATGTTGACTTTACCCGAAGGGAAGGTGGACCTGGTGGGGCCCAGATGGTGATTCGGCTAGCCATGGGATGGCCGGCGCGTTGAGCTCGAAAATAATATGTGGTGAACTCGACCAATGATTGTTTAACACATATTAATAGATGCCAAATTATTCTAATAAACAGAATATTATGAACATAGAGAGATGACATGTTTCGATAATGTGTTAAACGATTATTGGTCAAGTTCACGGATGGTTCGGTTCGAAACCGGTTCGGAGCAGAACTGGTTTTTACACACCCCACCCCACATGGTGTCTGTGACATACAGTACTTTCTCCTCGACCGGAGACCAAGTAAAACCGATATCGCGCGTTGAATTGTTGTCTCCACAACATCACGTGATCCTCACAATCGCCAAAGAAAAAGACCGTGTCGCCGTCCATGATTAGGAGAGCATCAAACATGTCCCATTGAATCCCCTTCCTCGGGCAAACGTAAAGCTTCATGTTCTACTAAAAGAATCAGAAATTCTTCGGCGATAGTGTCCTACTGATCACGTAAAATTAGAAAGCGTCAATCGAACTGTAACGAATGAATAAATAGGTATTAATCAAACCAAGTATTACCATAATCATCGGTAATTAGAATATTTTATTGATATATTTCTTCATCACGTTATTATAGATGATATTATTTAAGATTTTGTATATCATTAAGGTAAATTGGAGATCAGGGAATGTATAATGAATCGATTAATTAATTAGAAGCTGAAGAGAAAACGAGATGGAAAATGCATAAAATTGACAAAAATAAAGAAAAAAAACATCCAAAATTAATTCCTAGTACTGACGACAGTGATAGCTTGTTTTTCTTCAAGAACCAGCACCCAAACCATACAGTATCGCATGTAATAACTATACCAAATGACAGTACTTATATGATATCACAATCTAATAGAATTCGATCATTTTAAGATTCTTCTAATAAAATTCTAAAAATAAAAAAAAAAATTCTAAAAATAACTAAATTGATCTGTGATATTATATCTTTAATGTCACATTCCATGAAAGTCTTTCTCCACCCAGACAGGTTCCCGTTCCCAATTGAACATGTTGCTCTGGTGATGGCGATGGCAGTGGTCATGCTCTCTCTCGTTGCACCTTATCTTAACAATCGGCTTCCGGACTAACTTCCCCGTCATAATTTCTCCGTCCCGATCCCGAAGATACCCTTCCCGGAATAATATCGATTCCGTGCTCACATACGAGTGCTCTTCCTCCGCGTTTCCAATTCGGCGACATTTCTCAATCGGATCGTGTTGATGTTCACCTTCGAATTGATCACTTAGCGGTGACTCATCTGCCGTTTCACAATCACACGGGTCGGGAGTGTCCGTATCTGGGCCATTGGCCCGGAGGAGGCTGAGGCGGAGACGGCCACTGGCCCGCTCGGCCTGGAACCCATGGCTCTTCGACGGCGACTTAACGGCGTTAATCACGAGCCTGCCTTCCT
>JAOYND010010082.1:0-12655 GCA_025802135.1 Lagerstroemia fauriei | reverse complement strand
TTATATCCAAGCAAGAAACTCCAATTTCGGTGTGAGTGGGTGACGTTTTCAATTAGATTGAGGTAAAGGACGAACTTGGGGTTGGCCTAATGGTTCTCTCACTAGAACCTAAAATAGGTGATCAAAGGATCGAATCCCAGGTTGTGAGCGTCGACGGGAATTTTTCCAGGGATCCCGACCCGACTGCAGATTAGTCTTGAGGTGCGCTTCGGCTGGCCCGGGGATACTGTATGGTGCAAACCAAAAAAATTAGATTGAGGTAAAGTGCAAAATTCTGAAGACAAAAACACATTTAGTGTTTATTTGGTTCACAGTTTGGTTTCGAAAATAAAAGAGGAAATGAAATAGAGTGGAATTTAATATATAATGAAAATTTTCTATTTCTGTTTGGTTTGATTCGGAGACGGGATATAGTTCCTTTACTATTGCTTATTTAAAACTTAAGATATTATTATATAAAAGAGTTAGAAAAATAATTGTTAATTGGTATAGTACAAAAATCATTTATATAAAAATTATAATATAATTTTTACATTATATATCTTATCATAATTACGTTTAATTCAAGTATAAGTAAATTTGATCACATTACTGCATATATTTTTCGGCACAGAACAGGTCATCCCTAGTACTATTATATGACCCATGATAAGTACGGATTTTATCATTTAATAAAATTGATGAAGAAAAGAAATATCTAATAAATAATTAAATAAAATTTTAATCATAGAATTTTGGAGTGTGTAATTTATCGGTACATCAAATATATATATATAATAAGTAATAAATTTAGGCACTATTCCAAAAAAAAGTAATAAATTTAGGGAAAATTAAATGATAATGGAAATGGTGGAGAGAAAGTACGAAGAAAATGAATGTCACAAAAGAAAAGAGAGAGAAAGTGGGAGTAAGAAAAATTATGTAATTATGTATTAGTAAATTTACTATTACAACTCTTAATTTTTTTTAATCTAATGGTTACTAAAAATTGATGGACAATTTAGTGTACACGAAAGAGGAGAGTTGCTTCATATGTAATATAGATTAATAAGCTATATATTATATTGTTGAAGATGAATAAATGCCATTAACATATTGTTGTTATGAAGGTTTTGCTTTGACAAATATGTATTTTTAATAATAAAAAGATCAGGGCAAGTAGTGGTTTTTTTTTTTTTTAATTTCAGATTTCGTGGTTACCTGGGTACACAGAGAAAATGAATTCCCTTATTTTAGGGAATCAAATTCCCTTGTGTAAGAGAGAGGAAATGAAATTATGCTTCGATTAATTATATAAAAAAGTACGTGGTTTAATTTAATTTAAAAATAGTTAAATATTTTAAATTTTAAAAATAAAATTATGGAATTTTATTTATTCCACAATTAAGATAAACCTTTTAAATTTGAAAAAATAAATTATGTAGTTTTATTTCATTATCAAATCAAGCCAGATTCCTCAAATTTAAAAATAAAAATTATATTTTCTATTTATTGACAAGGTGGACTAATCTATTAAATATAAAGTGATATTCTTGTGCCACCACCAAGGGTGGTAGCCTAGTGGTCTAAAGTTCACTCCCATGTGATTTGGTGTGGTCGAGATCATATGTTCGAGTCTCGCGCTGAGTAATATTGTCAGCCTTGGCGAACACAGTTGTTCAATTCATATAATATATTTACGGTTGAACACGAAAGTCCGAACACTACGTAGTAAATGGTGGCTGGGTCGCTAATACTGCTGCCCTCCTTTTACCATAAAAATAGTGATATTCCTGTGCCACATGTTCTACTTAATTTTTTTTCCTAACACATACTTATAAATCAATAAAATTAGCGTAATTTTTATTTAAAATTAATTTAAGAATTTTCTCTCAAATAAAGATTAATATTAGTTATGAGAAAATATTAAGAGAACGTTACATAAGAAACTAGTGCAAATTTTTTAAAAAAATTCTAATATACTTTTATCCCGCGATAAAGAAAAAAATATAAGGAATTAGTCACCTAAGCATTTAATAGCAAGTTAAACTAAATAGTCTGATTTAATAGTAAAATAAAAAAATGTGATTTTAACTTTAAAATATAGAATGCCTAGCTTAAATTGAAAGTAAAAGAAAATTATGTGATTTTATTTTTAAAATTTGAAACATTTAGCTTAATAAATAAATAAAATTAACCTATATAATTTTATTTTTTAAATTAAAAACATTTGATTTTTGAGTAAATCACATGCTTTTTAATGTAATTTACCCAATTATCTTTTAACAAATATTAAACAAAAAATCGAACGGGCTCTTAACTTATGTCATGAGATTACAGAAAGATTGTTATTTCTCCTCCTTTTATTTTTTCACTATCTTTATTTAGATAAAAAAGAAAATATTGGATCTTATTGACGGATCAAAATATCAACTAGGTTCCACGACATCTACCATGTGAATTTTCTTTTTTCACAGAAAATGATGACTAAGGATCTAAAACACGCATCAAGATCAAGGGATTGATTTTAAAGTTCCATTTATTTGATTGTCTTTTTTTTTGGCATTTGATTGTTTTTTTGATACAACAAAAAGGGAATGTATGAGAATTATTTAGTTCGATTTTTCTTTTATTTTTTATCAATTTTTCCTTTTAATTTTTTAAATAAAATGATATCATCATCCTCATTATACAGTGATCAAATTTTTATATTTAACCACAAATATATTAGACATATTGAATAACTAACTTTCAGCATTGACTGATCGAAGTATTTTTTTTCACTATTCTTTTAGTGAACGTAAGCACTACTTGATACTTTCACAAACCATCAATATCTAATCACATAAGCAATTTCACGAGACAAAATTTAATTTTTAAAATATAAATTTAATTAATTCCTTTTTTAAGATGAAAAAAATAAATGATAAATGGTTATCTCAATCAAATGTCTTCTACCTCACATCATGATTAACCCTAAAATTTTAAAACCTATAAGAGCCATAATAAAAATTCTAAATATTCTAAAAAACTCTAAATAAGTCCCAGAAAATCTTTAAAAATCTTAAAATGTTGTTAAATTCCATGTTTCATAATGTTCGGCCCCCTTCTCACCTTCTCGCTAATGTCGAAATTTTTAGGATTTTAAAGTTTCGCATTTTTTTAATATTTTTAATATATTATTTAAAGTCCTGGCATACAAGACTTTTTCCTCATTCACAACGGATAACAAGCTCGGTCATTTTTCTCTTCCTTCCTTCCTCGCCCAACGTTTCTTTTCCTTCCATTTTTAAGAGGTCAAGCATTTCCTCCCCCTTATGCACGGGTTGCGCTGCTCCTTCCGATCTGGCATAGCTGGATGCACTTTGGACCGATGCAGAAGTTTTATTTTTTTTCCAAGTCACGATATGTACCACTGGTATCCAATAATCTAATAAATTCTGACTAATCCAATTTGAGCCGAGTAGGCCCACTAGGAGTAAAACTCTCCCAAGGTGAATTTTCTCCATTTATAATACTCGAACCCAAGATTTCTTTTTTTTTGATAAATTACTTGAACCCAAGATTTCATTTAAATGGAAAAGGTGTTCTACTATCTCAATCAATCTATTTTGGTAGCACCGACGCAGTGTTTTATTATTGCTTAATGAGCCATTTTAATTTAATATCAAAATAGTTAAAATTAATTAAAATTTTGAATATGAGACATTTTATTGGAATATGCTTTAGAACTACTATTGTATTTTTAGAGGAGACTTTGAGAAAAATCCGATCGCTTACAAAAAAATCAGCTTACTTAGTATGTGAAAGCTCTACGATATTATTATCATCAGCTCAATCAAATAAATTATAATTAATAATACTTATTAAATAAAAAAATTAATAATTTAATTAATTTTCTCATCTGCTAAATGGTTTACTACCTACTAAGGATCCGTAAATTTCTTTTAATATAGTGCCCTGTGACGGTCACAACTATCAATGTCACAGTCACGTGTGCCATCGAGTGATGAATCAGAAATCATTTCTAACTAACCCAAATAACTCATTAATTATTGCTTCGCAATCACCTACTTCTCCACCCTGGAAATTGCTCCCTCGCGGCACCAATATCGCAGTGCTGGTGTACTGGTATTGTCATCGATCTGGTTCGAACTTAATTCTCGTTATTTAAAGTTTCCGTGTCCCTCAATTACTTTCATTTTCTTTAAATAAAAAAGGTAATATTACTTATTGAGCTACAATTATAATATTATTCACATAATTAACACGTATTTATTTATTAAGATTTAATTGTAAAAAGTAGTAGTTGAGTCAGAGCGGCAACTCTTGCTGGCGGCAGGAATCTTTATCTCATGGGATTCATGATAGGGTGTTGATCCATATTAATTGAGGTTGGGGTGATCGAATTTGAGTATCATATATTTTTTATGATATCCAGACACAATCTTATATAGAATTGATTTTTAATTTTTGGATCTTCATCCTATTATGTGGAATTAAGAATCGGACCCTATTCGGAATCTGTATTATACCATCGGTTTCGGATGCCATGTTGAAACCTGTCTTTGTCTTCTCTTGTTACAATGATTTGCAAATATATAACTATAATTCATAGGTTTTATAAAACAATAATGAGTTTATAAGAGAACTGAGTACTATCACCTAATACCTTAGATTTTTGGGTGAAAACGAACTAGTGAATCCACTAATAATAAATAACATATGAGAGCCTGATTACTACAACATGTAACGTAAACTGAACTAATCTTTGGTAGTCTCCCGTTGACGTAAGCATGCAAACCCGACAATCTCCTCCCGACTTCACCTACAGTCTGCTTACAAAACACGATTCAACATGAACAACCAAATTTATGACAAATTTTTATAATTTTAATTTAATTTTTATTTGTTTAGTATAATCGTATAAGATTTAGTAAATTAAATATTATTTAAATCTATATACAATTTTGATATATTTCATTATTATTTGTGATTCGTCAGTAAATTCTATTGATATTATAAATATAATAAATGAATAGTTGCTGTGTAAAATAAAAATTTATCGAACTATGAATTTAATTCTATAAATAACAGAAGAATTAGACTCAAAATGAGGAAATTATGGCTGGTCGAAATATATATTTGGTTATGGTTCTTATTCTGGTTTAGGGTATCGTATGATTGGAACCGTAACCGGAACCTATTCAAACCGGTTCATCAATTCATTACTTGGACCTCACAGGAGTATTGTTAGTATCAACTCGACAGGTAGGTTCCAACCGGTTTCAATTCTACCCAATACTCATGCTCACCCTATTAATTTCAACGTGATTCATAATACTGATCGTGCCAAAAGAGCCATATTTGCAATGATATTCATGCTTATTGTCGAAAATCACCTATCGAATGACGCATCTACGATATGCTAAGATGGTCGATCGATCGTAATGTATCACCCGACATGGAATTCCTTCTGCAGCTAATTCAAGCTGGTCATCTACGAATACCTTATGATTCATGGCCAACATGGTTTGAATTGCAGATGTGCACGTGTATTGGGTAGAACTAAAACTTGTTGAAACCTACATGTTACGAGGTAGATGCTAATAATGAATTGAGGAACCGGTTTCAGTTCCGGTTCCGGTCATGTGATACCCGGAACCGATATTGGAATTGGATGCACAAAGTAAATGGTTGATTTTAACTTGTTATAATTCCCTTCCTAAAACTCTAATTCTCATATTGTTTATACTATTTGATTCCTAACTTGGTAAATTTTCATTTGACACGATAATTTACAGTTCGATAAATTCATTATATTCAAATAATAACAGAATTTAGAGACAAATATCAATAATAGTGAAAGATATTAAAAATTTATATAGATTAGCTAAATCTATATCATTAAACTAAATTGACAAAATTTAAATCAGAATTACAAAAAATTAGCATAAATTTGGTTGTAAAATCTATGAATGATAACTATATATTTGCAAATTGTCATAATGAGGAGGGAAAAAGATAGGTTTTTTTTTTTCCAATAATTATTTAAAAAAGATATGTTATAATAATAACATATCTATAACATGTGGTATAATAAAAATTCTAGGTAGGATCAAGCTCCTAATTCAATAATGTAGGTTTTGGATCCAAAATTTGGGAGCCGGATCAACATAGGGCAGGATTTTTTTTTGATATTGATGGTGTCCGGTGCCGTAGCAACCGACTAATCTACTGGATGGTGTATTTACAACTCGGGGCCCACATTAAACCCAGATGCCGGAGGATTTGAATATTACGAAAACGACACAATACAAAGACTTGATCATTCGAAGTTTGGATCGTAGATGGGAGCAGACTCTCACCGGAATGTATATTATGTTATTATTAACTAACAGCACGAATGAAATCTTACCTAGACTAAGGCTACATTTATCACTTCCTATTTATTCCAATCACTAAAAATTAAACAGTCTTAGAACAGATCGATTTACTTAAAAAAATCTATTCTATGAACCAATCTTAGGTGTTCTTTACCTCATAATAACGGGATAAGAAAGAATATCGGGTGATTAACACAAATTTGCACATTTATCACAATTTGATTGGTATTTTCTCACGTCATTTGGCGAGGTAGGATCACCTAAGAATTTGTTGTCTCGTCGGAACTTTCTATACATATTTCCTAACGTTGCGAGATAGGATAACCTAAGGAACAATTTATATATACGTTAATGTTGAATTGAACATATATATATATATACACACATTAATTAAGCGTATATATTCATTTGAGTTTTATAAATAAAAAAATTATAATTATAAGAAGAATTTTACCATTAAATGTTTTTAGTATATTAAGGAGGCACACAAATTAAAAAAGAATTTAAAGAATAGGTGATAAAAGGAACACGAGAAATCTCACTAGTGAGAACGAATTTGAAACTTTTAAATCACTTGGCAAGATTGGTTTTTCATATTTATTTTAAATTTAAAAGTTGCATTTCAGACAGAGGTGAATTAATGCAGATCTCCTTGGATTCTCATGCAGCACTGTATTATTTATATATACACACACACACACAGACACACACAAATATATTTGCACAGTGTTGTTTTTATCCCTCTGTTGCATCACGTGGAGATGTCCGGGGTCCTATCCTACCACTGAAAAACAAATAGGATATAAACGCCAACGAAGGAGACCTGTATATATTAAAATATGTTTATATTATTATACCCATCTAAAAGTTATAATAACTTACTTTTAATATCAAGTAAAATTTTTACTGATATTTTAAAATTTTTAATTAATATTCGCGTAAATGACTAAATTTTTAAGTAGTAATATATGCTACTTCTATACAAAAGATTCTTTTTATCTTTTTAATATGACACTACATAAGAAATTCGTTTTATAAATCACCGTTCAGATCCTGATAGATATAAAGTGAAAATTTTATACATGTTAAGATTTAAGAAAAAAGTTTCATGAAGAACTCGTTGTGGATTGCACACAAAATATTTACTCAGCCAACAAATTCCCGTGTGATTTTTCAGTCAGACTCTAATATATTATTCAGTAGAGCCCACAACTTCTATTTCTTGAACATTTCAATTGATATTTAATAGGAAGAGGCTGCTCCAATGTACCAAATCAAGAGATTTCTACTCAGCCGCTCAAACTTCACGGAGCATTTTTTTAAAAAAATAATCCAATTGAATGTGTATTTTACCCGAGCATTCCCATTTTATTATGAACTTTTTTATGTGACTTAGAAAGACACAAATTATGATATATTTGTTCTACTTAACATATCATTTATTTTTTCGTCAAAATTAATGGGAATCCGTTAGTTTTTTCATCAAAGTTAACGTGTCACGTTAATTAAAATCGTTATTTTTTTATGAAAATTGTAATGTGGTGCTAAACGGAATTCCATCAAAGTTCAGGTTTAGTTAGATTATTTACTCTCTTTTTTTTTCATCAAACCATCATGGAACATTTGGTTGAGAAGAATATTGTTTGATTTATTTCTATGAAAAATGTGTTCTCCAACTTCTAAAGAAAAATTATTTCGTAAGAAAATTACTAAGAGATATTTAAGAAGTTTCTTCCCGTGAGAGAGACAAAGCTCGATTTTCTTATGGTCAAAGTAAAACTTTAGACAAGTAAAATGAATTCTTGGCGGAATGGCTTTTAATACAATGGTACAATACTTTATTTCACAACTTAGAGGTTAGATATTCAATTCTCACATGGACTTATTTGAATTCATGGGCTCGGGAAGAATAAACTTCTCGTTATAAAAAAAGAAATATTCATTTTTTTTTATAAATTTACTCTAATTTTTACAAATTTTACTAAAAAAGACATTTTTTATCCTTACTTTTTTACACTTTTATCATTTTCGTCCAAAACCTTTATTTTTTGGTTAATTTTCCATTTAGATGAGCATATTCCAATCAAAAATAATTTTTTAACAAAAATATTTTTAAAAATAAAGAAAATAAGGAAAAAGTAAAGGAAAAGAAAAACATATTTAGACCGTTACCGACGGCCATATCCTACTCCCAAATTGGGACTCATTCTTGATTGAGAATTAATCCGTAAGAATGTGTCCTATTTTAGAGAAGATACTTACTAGTAGCTAGCACTTCCTTAATAGGGAATGACCTCACCGTAAAATTATTTTTAGATGTAATATGCTTTTTTCAATGGAAAAAGCAACGGTATGGCCAATATGACAAAAATTCAAAAGATTGATATAAATGAATAAAAATAAAGGTTTATACGAGAGATGAAATGATAGTATAAAACTGAAAAATATTGTCTATTTATAAACTATCTTTTAAACTAAATTTTTAGTATTTTTATTATTTTTATATAAGAGAATACAATTTTAAAAAGTACAGTTATATAAATATGCCAATATTATAAAATAAGAAGAATATCAATTTGACAATTTTGCATATATCATTCATAATGTTTCTCTGGTTGGACATATTACTATAATCATAATAAATATATAATTATTTATAAATAAAAATATTAAATTCCATTCCCTTTCTTACTTCATAGGGCAAGTACAACGAGTATAATACACGCATATACGTCTATCTTTCTTTAAGACTTACATAATTTGAATTAAAAAGTAATATATCACATTTTTATTTAAAGATAGTTGGATGATTAATGATGAGTGAACAAAATTATATATTTTAGATTTGACTTGACATTTGCATGTCTCTTATTAATTTTTCGTATACATATCGTCTTTTTAACTTTTTTCTTCTCGTAGCAATGCGCAGATTGGCTCTAGTTATTAGTGAAAAGGGGTTTTGAATGCGGGCTCTTCTTATTTTATGAATATTTTAATTTTCATAAAATTGATTTTTTACTTTTCAGAGTTTTTCATTTTGTATTTTTAATATAATATTTCAATTTATTTTTATTAAAATTTCTGTTAGAAACTTTTCAGAAATCTTTATTTTTTTAAAAATTTGTGTGATTCTTTTTGTATTTTAGAATTATTTATCTATTTTAAAATTATTTTTGAATTTTTCATTATGTTGCATATCATGAATGGTGTAAATCTCAATCTTTTTAATTTTTAATTATGAAGTTTTGATTAGTTTAGAAAATTTTCTTATTTTTATTTTTGTACTCTTTCAAATTTCATGAATTTATACTATTTTCCTATTTTTAATTTTCTCTTTTGTTTTCTAAATTTTCTAGTTGTTTCATGTAATAAGTGGTGTCACATGTGTATTTATAGGTCCTCTTTGGTGGTCGTTAAATGCACGTTAGCAAATAGACAAAAAAGCCTTAATGATATTGGACGATAAAATATATCTGAGATAAAATGAAAACGTGTGTAATATTGTACTGTAAAGCAAAACGCGTGACAAAATGAAAAGGGGAGTTTAGTTTAGTTGGTATCATATTTGATTTTGAACTAAGAGATTTTAGGTTCAATTCTCATCGGTGAGACTTCACGAACCCCTTTATCTCTCCTTCTTTTGTTTCCTCTAGGCTTACATATGTCTTTTTTATACACCGAAAAAACGTGGGATAAAAATTGAGACTTTCACTAACAAACCTTTAGCTTTGCATTGATAAAGTGTGTGAAACAAAATTTAATACTTTGCATAAAGATTTTACAAAAAAGTTTGTATAGTTTTTATAATAAAAATTTAATATTTTGTGAGAAAATTAACTTTATGTGGAAAAAGAGAGGAAACAAATTTTAAAACTTTAAAAAGGACATTAGTATTAAAAAAATTATTCCGCATGGTAGGAATTTGAAGAAATTAGCATGCTATTTTTTTAGTATGAACCACTGGTATCCAGAAATTCAATGAGTTCTGACTAATCTAGTTCGAGCCGGGAGGACCTACTAGGGGGTAAAACTCTCTAAAGGTGAATTCTCTCCATTCACAAACCCGATGCCTTGCATAAAAGGGAAGAGGTGCTCAACCAATCCATTTTAATAAAAATGTTGATTTTGTAAATAAAATAAGCAATAGATTCTTCAACAAAATTTTTATTTAGGATTATTATTTTCCGGTGTAATTTATTTAGAATTATTTACAACCAAATAATAGAATGGAGATTTCGACCAAAATTTTTTAAGAATCCAAATCTTCACCGAGAGAAAGTTTTCAATAAAGCGATCATACCATATAGGCTATGCTGACATGGTATATCCATCTAATTAGAATTCACCATTTATATATTTGTCCAATTAGAGTTCACTGTTTATTGGGTTTTTAATATTTTAGTATCATTTATATATTTTTCAATTATGGTTCACCATTTATTTATGATTTTTTATATTTTAAAGATTTTTTATGATTTAATAACCACAATTGTATACCTATTAATTACATGTCAAGTCTTGATTGGACGGATATATCACGTCAGCATTGTCTACATAGTATGACCGCTCCACTAAAAACTTTCTCGTTGATCAGGCTTTACTAAACACCCCATAAAAACCATAGGAATGACTCATTCAATTGCCACCATCCGTTTAACTTCCCGGCTGCCCATTTCTCTTATTCTATGTTTTTCTTTAGGGAAAATAACACATAAAGTCTTATATGTATGCCTTTTTGGTAGTTGAAATCTTATAAATTTCATAATGAGTAATTTAGTTCTATAAAATTAATACCATTATACTTTCAATTCAAATTGTCACTAATCTGTTAATAGTTTCATTAATTGTGTGAAATCCGCGTCAGTAAAATAGTGACGATTCATAGTGTAACGGGACTAATCTTATATAACTGGATTAGTAATTTTCAATCTTACGGTACTCAATTACTAAAAATGATAAATATATAAGAATTTTACTGTCATTATCGCTTTTTGACAATAACAATTTTATCTTTCTTTTAGTTGTATTCAATTGGATATTTACTGTACGGATTACGTTTCATTCTCTAGTATTAGTATATGGGAAGTAACCTTTCGTCCAGTCTCATCTTTGAATTTCATAACTGCACATTACTATTGAAGTTGATTTTTTTTTACAACCACCGGATTGAAAAATCATTGAAGATTAATAGCAATTTGCATAAATAAAAATTACTCACTCACCATTTGTCCTAGGAACAGGTCTACAAGTCATGGTCCGTGAGCGAGACTCATTAAAGAGTTAATGGACAGATTTTAGAGGGCAAATTAGATAATTCACTAAAAATATGTACACAATTAATAAAATTCGTATAGAGTTTCACAGATTTTCCCGAGTCAGGAGAGGGACAATCATTGTTCTTCTCCTCCCTCTCAAGTTTCTTATCAAAATAAATTTATTTATTAAAGAAGTTGGACAGTGGACTTAGGGCTCGTCGGGTTTGAAGTCTGAAATAAAAAATGGAATAGGACGGAATCAGAAATAAAATGAAAATTTTCAATTTCTGTTCGGTGGAGCTGGGAATTGGAATTGAATAACCTTTGTAAACTGTAAGAACCAAGATTTAACTACTCGGTGAATCGGATCTGCAAGAAATTACAAGCGGCATATTTGATAAATAGCTAAAAATAATGACGAGGAATAGATTTTGTATAATAGGGATAAGACTAAATTCTAATAATATAAGAGCCACTGAATATATATAATATATACATATACGACTTTGACGATTTTTCATATTTTTATGTGTCAGAAATAACAATTTTGAGTTAGAGGGTTGGTGATTGTAGTTCAGATTTTCAAGAAATAATGCTCTGGATATTAATTTTACCTTTAATTCCTTGTGTATATGGAAGAAATCTTATTCCACATTTTGGGAGGGATGAACTCCAATAACCGGCACAATTGAAAATACATTTTTCGGTAAAAAGACAATCAAAATGGGATTGGCAGCTTCCCTTTCCCATTTTTACAGTACTTTTTCCTTAAACAAAGGGCAATATCCCCTATTTAGTCGAAGTGCACATTAAGATTAATTTTCGGTCGGGTCGAGATCTCTGGAAAAATTCATGTCGATTCTCCGAACCCGAGGATCGATCGTGAGATCACCTATTTGAGGGTATAATGAGAGAACCACTAAACCAACCTCGGGTTGGTTGGTGCCTCATTTCAAAATTCAAATATAGGAAGTTATGGCTTCTTCAACTAATATGTTCAGAATATTTATTTTCTAATAAACTAAATTTCAACAT
>JAOYND010009984.1:0-12659 GCA_025802135.1 Lagerstroemia fauriei | reverse complement strand
TATAAATTTAACTTAATTTTTATTAAATTATCTCATTTCACCTCCTAAATCCGTTCTCTTACCTTTTCCATCGAGTTCTGCATCCTTTGGATGACCATCCTGGATCCGTCCCCGTTCACATTCTTATTTCTCTTCTGTCTCTCTCTTCCATGCAATTTTCTTTTCATCTTTGTACAGTTTGTCCGGTTGGAAATTAAGTTTGACCTCCTGTAGAATCTTCGAATTTGGTGGATACATGAACTTAAATATTATTGCGAATTTATGAACCATGAATACAATTATTCATGTACATAGTCATGCAAGACAACATTTTGAATTACAAATCCTCTCAAATTTAGAGTATGTTCCTTTTTCCTATTCCGGTCTTTATATTTGTATTAGCACCCACCATCACGTTTCCAATAAAAGTGATGATGGGACTAATCCCACATTAGAGAGGTAATGGGAAGTGAGCTCTTTATAAGACCACGCATACCCCTCTCCCTTCAAGAGGCGCTTTTTCTAGGACAAAATCGTGAGGGCCGAGCCACCGTGCCTCCACCCAAAGGGACAATACCTCTCGACGGAGGCCTCTATGTCGGTGATTCTGGTCCCATCCACACCAAGTGATATTAGAACTTGGGTGATGAAAACTTGGAAAGCAGCCTTCTTTCTTTCAAATATCCTCGTCTCGTCAATTTCAACTATGATAATCGGGCACTTGGAATGAAGGCAACTCTTACTCCAGATGAAAAGGATGGGCCATCGATAAGGAATGAAGGAAGGACCAATGTACACTTAGGATCATCCCATTATGTCTTGGATGATGACGACATGTGCGAGAATATTGCAAACGAGATACATCAGTGCAAGCTTGGAATACGCTACAAAAACTTTGTCATGGGAGTTCACAAAGTGAAGAAAGTTTTGCTTCAAACTCTTAAGAGTTGAGTTTGAATCACTCCTTATGAAGGAGAGTGAATCAATTCAAGATTACTCCGATAGTATTTGTGGTGGCAAACTAGATGAAGAGAGAGGTAGTCCTATTTCATGTTTGTATGGTCGGGAAAATTCTTGGATCTCTGGACATGAAATTTAATCATATTGTAGTAGCAATTGAGGAATCAAAAGACTTGAAAACCATAACCATTGATGAATTAAATGGTTCATCGAGAACTCATGAAGAGAGGATAAATTGTGGCAAGCAAGAGCATTTAGAGCAAGTCTTGCAAGCAAAGATGATGTTGAAGATGAGCGGAGATCTTTTAGTAGAGATGGTGGTCAAGGAAGTGGAAGAGGTCATGAACGTGGTCATGGTCGAGGTCACAATCACGAAGGGGAAAAGGAAGAGGAAGAGATGATGAGCATGAACCAAGGTTTGGTAAGAGCAGCCAAATGTTTGCAACAAAACATGAAAGAGGACGAGGAAGAGACAACTGTGGAAGTTACGACGAAGGAGATGATGAATCGCAGATCAAGTGCAATTCTTATCATAAGCTTGGTCATTGTTCCCGAAAGTGCCAAACCAAAATAGAAGATGAAGAAACAAACCTCGTGGAGTACAAGGAGCATGAAGTGAAGCAAGCCCCGCTCCTTACAACAAAAGAGGATCTTATGGGTGAATGAAGTGTACTATATCTTTGATAATGGAGCCAACAGTCATACGATGGGCAGTAAATAAAAGCAAGTTTGTGGAGTTTCAAGCCAGCAAGAAAGGTTTTGTCAGTTTTGGCAACAACTCCAAAGTGAAAATCAAAGGTGAGGTGCAATTCTAATTGAAGCAAAAGGTGGAAGTGACAAAATTGGGAAAAGTGACAAAATTTGAAAAATGATATTAAAAGTCTTATATGTTTATTAGTTTTTGCACTTGAGCCTTATAAGTTTGAGAATTGCTAATTCAGTCCCATAAGATCAATTCTGTTATATTTTCAGTCTAAATCGTCACTATTTCTTTAATTATTAACGACGTGAAGTCCACGTCAGCAAAATACTGACGATTTAGACTCAAAGTGTGATAGAATTAATCTTATTTGAGTAAATTAGTAATTTTTAAATTTATATGACTCAATTGACTAAAAAGATAAACATGTAGGACTTAGACTGTAATTATCCCAAATTCTTATGGATATATGTTACATCTCAAAGTTGACCACTAATTACAGGTCAACTTTTGGAAAATGGCTACGAGATTCATATGGAAGGCTGCACACTTTGGCTAAGAGATCGGGATTCTAATCTTACTGCCAAGGAGGCTGTATCAAAGGATCACATGTTCTTATTAAACTTGAAAAGTTGTAATGCTATATGTGCTTGAAGACACGTGTCAATATTCCATCATGACTCAGAATATGAGGTTTGACCATTTAAACTTTGGAGGACTCAAAGCCTTGGGAGAACAAAAGATGGTGAAGGAAATTCCAATAATTGATCAATCTGATCGATTGTTTTTTGCATGTGTACTTGGCAAGCATTCAATAAAGAGTTTTCCAAAACAATCCATTTCAAAAACTAAGTCACTCGAACTTGTTCTTGTTGATGTTTTTGGACCTATCGAGTCTCGTTCTCTTGGTAAAAATTTTTAGGGAGAAAATGGTTTTAGTCCTAAACTTTTAGCACATTTTTCAACTTTAGCATAAACTTTTTTTAGTTAAAAATGGTCATCAACCTTTCCCACTTAATTTAGTTTGGTCATGCCGTTACTATCTCTGTTAAAATATGTTAGCATAGATTACACACCAAATAAGAGGCATCCACTTGGACAACAATTTATCTAACTGATCTAAACCGATTCAATGAAATTAAATGAATTTACTTTTTTTAGTAAACCTATTTGCTTTTAACATATTTGACTCTATTTATGTTAAAAACAGACTAATTTACTAAAAAAAGTAAATTTGTTTAATTTCATTGAACCGGTTTAGATGAGTTAGACATATTATTGTCCATGTGGATGCCTCTTATTTGATGAGTAATCCATGTCAGCATATTTTAACGGAGGCAGTAACAGCAGGACCAAAACTGAATTAAATGAGAAAGGTCGATGACCGTTTCCAACCCAAAAAAAGGTCTAGTCTAAAATTGAAAAAGGTATCAAAGGTCTAGGACTAAAACCATATTTTCCCAAATTTTTACTTTGTACTTTTCATTAATGATTACAGTAGAAAGACTTGCATTTATTTCTTAAAAGTGCTATTTAGATGCATTCAAGAAATTCAAAATTTTTGTTAAAAAAGATTGTCCATGTGTTGGGAAAGTGTGCGTCTGATTAATTAATAACTTAGTGATAAAACCTTTCCCTTCTAGTGCAATCGAAATAGGATCGAATAATGCAAGCCACAATCAAAACCGGACACCAAAAATTTAACATTCAAATACCGATGTGGAGAAAAACCACGGCACTAGAATAAATCAATTTTTCACTATATCAATAGAGATTGCACAGTTTTTTTTTCTTCAAGAGAACAATCACCAAATCAAGAATCACTCCCTTAGATCACCATAATTTGTCATTGTAGAAACTGCTTCACTGACCTGACGGAAAACAGAACTTACCGACCTCCGAATCCGATCTCCACCATTCAAAACTTAGCCCTAGAAGTTGTGAGGCTGCTGTTTGTCCCGATCAGAGTTCGTTTGCCCCTCCGTTCAAGGTTTGATCTCGCACTGCGCGCCTGGAAAAACTGCTCTATTTTTTCCTGTTTTCGCTGAACAAATTTCACTGCGATTTTGTTTCGATCATTCACTGTTTTCTGTTGTTTATCCGCTGCCCACAGCCGTTACTTACTGCCGTGCATTTTTGGCCGTCTCACCAAGCAACTCTAATTGTTGCTCATTATATACTTTTCTTTGTGGATTAAAAGTACTCAAAGAAGATAACTCATAGGCCACAATTAAAATATTAATTAAAGTTCAAATTAACTGACCCGAATAATCTAGCCCAATTCATCCTCCAAATTGGAAGGATAACCCAACAGACTCCCCCTCCTAACTATTTGGAGTCTTCGGTCATATCGGCTATACTTCGGCAGACGTCGAGCTTCTCTTTAGTCAGAGGTTTGGTCAGCATGTCAGTTCCATTACGCCAATATTATGAGTAATGTCTAGTCTAGTGCAAATCATGGCGTACATTAAATTGCCCACTGCTCGTTGTACTTATGTGGCATAATTTCAGCATAGCATTTGGTTTCTCCCCCGTCAGTCAGTAAAATATACTCATGAGGCGGATATCTCGTAAAAGCTTGCCTTACTCGAGTATATCTCCTTGGCGCATTCTTAGCTGACTATAACTGCAATTGCTGTCTAGGGCTATTTTTAGCATTATTCGTATAAGGATAATGATCATTGTCTGCTTCCTCCTCTCATTCTATCTGCACCTCTTCCACTCTATGTTCATATTCAATCGATATCGGAATCTCATCAGAAGTACCTTCCCCGGTCCTCCTTGACTTCCAAGTCTTCAATTGTATGGTTCTCAAAGAACACAATATTTCTGCTTTTGATGATCTTCCTATTCACGAGATCCCACAGCCTATACTCGAACCCTTCATGTCCATAACCCATGAAGATACACTGTTTCACCTTGGCATTGAGTTTAGATCTCTCATCTCGAGGAATGTGAACTGACACTTTGCACCCAAAAACTCTTAGGTGCTTGTAGGATCCTCTTTGCCGCCCATACCCGTTCAGGTACATCTCCATCAAGAAGAACTGATGGAGTAAGATTAATGAGATTAACCGCTGTCATCATTGCCTCACCCCCAAAAGGACTTCGGCAGCTTTCCATGAGAAAGCATGCAGCGAACTTTCTCAACAATTGTGCGGTTCATCCTCTCTGCGATCCCGTTCTACTGTGGTGTCTTTGGTACCGTCTTCTCCAGTTTGATACCATGACTCCTACAATAGTCCTCAAACGTTCCCCTGTATTCACCACCATTATTTGATCTGACATGCTTCAGTTTCATGCTAGTTTCCCTTTTCACTACTACATGGAAGTTCTTGAATATTTCAGCCATCTGATCCTTTGACTTCATAGGATAAGCCTATACTTTTTCTGGACTGACCATCTGTGAAAGTCACAAAAATAGAGAGCACCACCAATAGATCTATCGAACATGAAACAAACATCAATATGCACAAGATCAATAATGCCATCACATCTGGAGGGATAACTTCTAAGAAAAGAAACTTTCTTTTGTTTACCGGCTAAGCAATGATCACAAGTGTTCAAGTGTGTACCTTTGACGAGTAAAGGTTGTTTCTTAGTGAGAATATGAATACCTTTCTCACTGATAAGTGCAAGCCTCCTGTGCCAAAACTCGATAGAAGGGTCCTCAACAACATTCACTTGACCGGAACTGAACTTTGCACAAATTCTATATAGAGTGTTAGTCTTTTGCCCTCGTGCCACAGTCAAGGAGCCCTTGGAGAGCTTCCACTTCCCGCTGCTAAATTGATTACTGTAGCCTTCATCATCAGGCTGACCCATGGAGATTAGGTTAAGGTGAACATCAGGAACATGCCAAACCCTCTTCAAAATTAACTTGTAGCCAAGCTCGATTTTCAAACAAATGTCTCCAATGCCCATGATCTTGCAGGATTGACCATTACCCATCTTCACATAACCACAAGCACCAGCAGTATAAGATGAGAAAAAATCTTCACGTGGAGTAACATGAAACGAGGCACCTGTATCTACTACCCAAGTACAGTCATGACTAATGAGATTCACATAGGCTTCATCAAACACGGCGTAGGTCTCTCCATCAGATGCCACTGTCGTAGTGCCTTCTTTGTCATTCCTTTCGCTGTTATCATTCTTTTCTCTCTTCAGGACCTTGCATTCCTTTTTAAAATGTCCCGGCTTACCATAGTGAAAGCAAGTAAGTTCCTTTCTCGACCTCGATATTGATCTACCCCTCGATCTATCACATGACTTTTCACTTTTGAAGTAGTTCTTGCTCTTACTTCTTCCCCATTGCTCAATGATAAGAGCCTCAGACTGAGTGGAGATACCATAACCTTTTCTCCTGGTTTCCTCATTAAATAGGCTCTCTTTAACCATCGCCATCAACAATTTTCCATTAGGTGTAGAGTTGCTCAATGCTACCACCAATGTATCCCAGCTGTCAAGTAGAGTTCCCAACAGCAGACAAGCCTGCAACTCATAAGGCAATATTATCTCCAAGTTCGTCAGCTGGTTGACTATGTCCTAGAAGTCGCTCATATGCTCAGCCATATTGCCTCCATCTTTGTAGCGAATATGGACAAGTTTCTTCACCAGAAACACCTTATTTTGTGGAGTCTTCATTGCATAAAGACTCGTCAATTTATCTCAAAGTGCTTCGGCACCGGTCTCCTGAGCAACATGATGATAGACACTATTATCTATCGATTGTCGAATCAATCCAACAGTCTTCCTATTCGTACCCTCCCATGCCTTATCATCCTTGTCTTTTGGTCAGGCAGAATCCCTTTCAATGGGATCATATAAGTCCTTGCAGAATAGGAAATGTTCCATCCGTTACTTCCAACTATTGTAATTGGAAGCATTCAACTTGAATATTGTCCCGGTAGACTCTTCCATATCGAAAACACTGAAAAAATCCCGCCTTTGTGAACCCGCGCTCTGATACCACTTACTGGAAAAACGTGAGTCTGATTAATTAATAACGCAGCGATAAAACCTTTCCCTTCTAGTGCAATCGAAATAGGATCGAATAATGAAAGCAACAATCAAAACCGAACACCAAAAATTTAACGTGGAAACCCTGATGTGGGGAAAAAACACGGCACCAGACCAAATCAACTTTCCATTATATCAATGGAGATTACACAATTTTTTTTCTTCAAGAGAACAATCACCAAATCAAGAATCACTCCCTTGGATCACCACAATTTGTCACTGTAGAAACTGCTTCACTAACCTGACGGAAAACAGAACTTACCGACCTCCAAATCCGATCTCCACCGTTCAAAACTTAGGCCCAGGAGTCATGAAGCTGTTGTTTGTCCCGATCAGAGTTCGTTTGCCCCTCCGTTCGAGGTTTGATCTCGCGTTGCGCGCCCGAAAAAACTGCTCTATTTTTCCCTTTTTTTGCTAAACGAATTTCGCTGTGATTTTATTTCGATCACCCATTGTTTTTTTGTCGTTTATTCGCTGCCTACAACCGTCACTCACTGCTGTGTATTTTTGGTCGTCTCATGAGACAGCCCCAATTGTTGCTCATTATGTACTTTT
Organism: Lagerstroemia fauriei; assembly: GCA_025802135.1. NCBI lineage: Eukaryota > Viridiplantae > Streptophyta > Magnoliopsida > Myrtales > Lythraceae > Lagerstroemia > Lagerstroemia fauriei. Next base: position 5,443 of record JAOYND010009984.1, on the reverse strand, counting down.
TTTTGTGAATTAAAAGTCCTCAAAGAAGATAACTCATAGGCCACAATTAAAACAGTAATTAAAGCCCAAATTAACCAACCCGAATAATCAAGCCAAAATCATCCTCCAAATTGGAGGGATAACCCAACACTATGAGATTATGGCATTGAGAATTAATCGAGATAATGAATTTATATATAATGAGTTTAAGAATTTTTATGAGATGCATGGTATTCATTGTCTTTAGATAGTTCCGGCATCACCTAAAAAAATGGAGTTGCTGAGAATAAAAACTGCACGATTCTACATATGGCAAGGGCCATGTTGAAGATAAAAAACAAAACATGTCGAAGGAGTTTTAGACTGAAGCATTGCATGTGCGGTGTACCTCTTAAATCAAAGTCCAACCAAGTGCTTGAAGAAAATGACCGATTCGACCAGGAGCCAGCCAGTAGCCTGGTTCGATTCTAATTATTATTCCACATGCAATTGAAATCCGATTGGATCCAACTGCTCGGAGGGTGGGATCAGATTTTTCCCAAACCCAAGAAAATTGGTCAAAGAACTGATCGAGTGAAATTTGTAAAAAAAAAAAAAAAGAGCCAATAAATGTTTTTACTTTATGGGTAGGGGGTAAAAGTCAATTTATGTTAGTCATTACATGAATTATCTTCATTCAATACGCCTTTTTATGACAATCCCTTTTCCTATGAGATTTGGTGTAATTGCATGCATGCATGTATATCAGTATTACAGTCATCACATTCATTCTCTTCATTCTTATTTACTATATATCATCATAAGCAATAATCTTGTTTTTAATTTCCTTATAATAACATGTTCTTATTTAATATCAGTATGAGAAACAATTGTCTTAATTCTCACTTTTTTGATAAAAGATGGCATCTTGTATTGTATTCATACTAAAGCACGTCCATAGGGGTAGATTCTTTTATTTTTATATAATATGTTCGTATTTACTATAACATGAGTAATAGTTTTATCTACTTTCAATTTAATACATCTCCTAAAAGCATGAGTAATATACACTATTTTAGCATTTTTTTTATTAACTGCATATATATATTTTTATCTTCTAAATATGTGATTGGACCCATTGAAATCCATGAACTCATATCTTGACCGGTTCCTGGTCCGATCCAGTTTTAATAACTATAAGCATAGCAGTTTAAGGACAAGATGTCTATCAGAAACAAGTAATGTAGATGTGTTTTCTTGATAAAAGGTTCATAGGGCATTATCATAAAAGGTTCAAAGGGAATTACCAATCTCTTTTATGCATGATTTATTTGTTGAAAATTATAACAAAATCAAATTTGTAAAAACATATTTGTGTGCGAGATTGTTGAAAAATATGAACTTAAGTGACGAAAGGGTGAATAAGGAGAAATTCTTAAATGATTCTAACACGTCACGTGGTATGAGAAAATACCAATCGGATTTTGACAAACGTGCAGATTTGTGTTAATAACCTAAGCAGCTTCCGTAATTATCACCAATCATACCAATTTAATTGGTTTTTCCTCACCACGTCACCGTAAAATAAGAACACCTGAAATTTTTTCATGAATAAGAGATCATCGATCAATGAACGCTCATATAAGCAACTTTAATGATTGTTATTATGACCTGACCAAAAACACAGTAAACTGTGTCACAAATTATTTTTCCTTTTATAAATGTGTCATAATTTATTGTTAAACCTGAATATTGATACAATCCATCGTGCAATAATACAATGTTTAGATTATACAGAAAGCCAAATGTATTTATCACTACCATAAACCCCGTCAACTACAACCAATGAAATGATTAAAATTAGGGAAAATGTTAATTTTAGTCCTTAACCAGTACTGTGTTAAGAAATTCTCAGATGATCTTACTTAATCACGTGACTTCAGAAAATTCCAATTATAATATGACAAATAAGCAAATTGGTGTTAAACACCTGAGCAGCTGTTTTATTTATTACTAATCAGAGCAATTTAATTGACTCTTCCTCACCGCATCACTATGAGGTAAGGACCATATAAGATTTTTTTCCCTACTATGCTCATCTTTGGCCTAAACTTTTTTAAGTTGATATATGGAGAATTAAAGTTGACTAAAACCTTTTTTTAATGATGCAAGATATATAGAGTTTATCCAATAATTCACGTGATATGCACGGAGAACAATTACTGTGTAAATTCTCATTTCTCAGCTACAATGGCCCATTTCACACTCAGAACAATTTTTCATCTAAAAGATTAAGAGAGCACTGAGAGCGGTGATTTAATGGTTTAAAACTTACTCCAATGCAGTCTAATGAGGTCGAGGTCCTAGATTCGAGTTCTCTTCTAAGCAAAATTATAGGTGTTGCGTATTTAAGAGTGCCCGCAAGTATACGTATCGCAATCAAGTAATAAAGGATGAGTAGAGTATCGTTCCCACGAGAACTCGTTCCAATCCACTACTAAGCACTAAAATTGACACGATTGTATGTATCTAAGCCAAGTCAATCAAATAATGGAAGTAGAAAGTAATTTGAAAAACAAGAATCAATCAATTAAAATACTTCTATGGTTCACAACTTCCCCTATTCTAGTCTTAAGCAGGTCACTCTCTCATGCAAATTGACTCTACCATGTTATTAACCTAGGGATCTAGGGTTTCCCCACTACTTCCTTACGCACATCTTGATGTCGCAAGGGTGTACCTAAGTGGAAGACACTAATCCACTCTATCTCTAGGCGATTAATGTTGAAAGGCCAATTTAAACCAACCCTAGTTGGCTATTTAGGGTGCTCACCATCTCTTGATGCACTTGCACGAATAACCTCACCTCTCAACATAAGTTAACCTAGACTATGCAATCTCTAGTGTGATTTCGATTCCCTCTCTCGAGGCTCCTCTCAATCTCAATATCATTCTCGTGGGTGATCAAGCCAAAAGAAAGTATGAAGAACGAGAAATACATAAATAACACCTAGGATGCTTACCACGATAGAATCATACACATGAGAGAAAAGAACTTTACTTAAAACATCGAAAGAGGTTCCATTGATCCCCTAGGAATCTAGGGGTTTAGTTCAACATGATAAAAGAAAATACAAGAGTTGGAAGATAGGACAACATCATGAAAACAAGGAAGAAAGGGATAGAAGGAACTCTAGATAGTGGTGGAGTCAAATCTTTCGATCATGCCTCCACGATCTTTAGCGCGGCCCCCTCCTTCTTGCTCCAAGTCTACAACCTTCCTTCGCTCTTGAAACTGGTAAAATATGTTGAATGTTGGTGTAGAAAATTCGTCCCCCTCAGCTGCTAATGCGATGTCGCTTATATAGTGGAAGATCTGGAGTATATCGAGATCTGTCGAGATCGATTCGATCTTCAAATCTTCCCTCAAATATTGCAACCAAATATTTCGAGTCTTTGGCAACTTTCCTCTTTCTTCTCAGGTCATTAAATGCTGTGAATATTGTGGGAAAACAACTAGAAGCTTTTCTTGGTCATTGGAATTGAGAACCGGAAGTTTCCTATTCTGAAAACGTGTCTCGCTTGAGTATGCTTAGTGGACCGGAGTCCAAGCCTCTGTTTGTTCGACCTCTCTGTAGATCGCGGTCTATAGACCGCAGTCGCCCTACTCTGCGCAGTTTCCTTTCTTTGGTTATAACTTCTTCGTTTCAGCCATGATTTGTGATCCGTTTAATGCATTGGAATCTTGACTCGATAAGCTTTTCATTGATATCTTATTTGCTATATTTCACACATAGAGAATATGAGAAATTTATTCCTAAATTTGTTGTATCGAATGTGGAATCCTTGTGCAAGCCATGTCTTTATCTTTTCGCTCATCTTCTTTCCGTTGCCTGCACATTAAATAACTCCCAGCAGTATCTAATCCACATTTAAGTTCTAAATCATATTATTAAATTCCAAGAATAAGAAGATATGCCATTAACTTCTAAATATATGAACAGTGGACTAAAACTCGAGAATATAAGTCGGGAATGGGCAAATAAATCATACAAATCTCAATATCAACAATAGGTCTTGGTGGACACAACTTCTTAAACTATATTAGGCTTTTGACAGTATTATATTGAGGGGTCAATGTTGATACTTGTTTAATTTATCTGATATGTTCTTGGTTGAACATGAAAGTCTAAAAATTATATAGTGGGAGTGATTAGATTGCTAACTACTATTGCTCTCCTTTTTAATTACTAAAAAAAACGAAAATGGACTTAAAATTAATAGATGTTCTAGTGTAACTCTGTGTACAAATGAGGTATATAAGTTTAGAATGAGATAAAATGAAGATAAAAGAAGGGATATGAGAAATTTCACTAGTGAGAATTGAACTCTTGCTATCAGGTCGAGGGCGATACAAATTGCACCAAGTCCAAAAAATTAGATTTAGTATAAGCACCTCTTGATTATCATCTTTTTCCTATTTTATAGGAGATCATATTCGACGAATATTACTTATCTATTGTTGATATGTAAGAGTCAATCAAAATTAATTTAAGTTGAGGAACAAATTTTGGTGTAGTGTGATATAAGGTTTTGCCTCACAATCTAGATGTTGGAGATTCGATCCTTATCGTTGAGTTATATGCTATTTATACTTGTCTCTAGTGTTGTTAAATGGGCCGGTTCGGCCCGTGAACCGGCCCTATGAATTGCGAACCGGACCGGACCGGTCATGAACCGTAACCGGCCCGGCCCCTATGGGTTGAAGTCTGGTTACGGGTTGGGTGGGAAAAATCGACATGTTGAACCGAAACCGGACCGGCCCGTATAGAGCTTAAAATGATATAAATCAAACGTACCTTAATAAAATTAGTTATATAATATTGAATATAAAAATGTATGCAAAATATGATTAGTCCAGTTGGTTAAGATTTTTGACTTTCAAGTGTGAGACTTGGGTTCGAATCCCAAAAATGAAATCTTTCATTTTTATTTTAAAATCTTACATAAAATCCTAAATAATATCCTAAAAATAATTTTTTTAAAAAAAAGAAAAAATGTGACCAGTTCAACCCGGACCGGACCGGTCTGGTTCAGAACCGGCTCGACCCGGACTGGAACCGGCCCGAACCGGACCTGCTAACAACACTACTTGTCTCTGCCTTCTATTATTGTATTTCACTGGAAGCAACTTACCACTTAATTTTAGTTGACTTTTTGCGGATAATAAATAACGAATATTTAATTAATTAATTCACATACCTTTATTATAATGCAAAAAAAAACAGATGCGCCTGCGGCTCTGCTCTTCACCATCATGTGATATATATATATATATATATATATATTGTGCGTGTCGGACGTCGAGATTTCCGACTTGAGAAAAAGAGTATCGATCAGGCATGCACGAGGCCTAGCTTGGGACTTAAAATCGGGGTTGAATTGGAGTCGCCACTAAACTGTTTTTTAAGGCCGTTTAGGCGCC
>JAOYND010009886.1:0-12662 GCA_025802135.1 Lagerstroemia fauriei | reverse complement strand
ATTGGTAAGTGCACTCTCAATATCAGAAAACACTTGCATATTGTTGTACCGGTTCAGCTTCGGAAAAAACCATTCGGTACGAGGAATCCTTAAATTTTGTTCCATCTGAACACAGAAACCATAATCTTTATATGAAAGAATTACAAACCAAAAAACCAATCCAATATGCTTACATAATTGGTTTCTCATACATAAATCATTGTACCAAACAGAAGCAAAAATTTTAAGTGCAATGTACACTAACATGTAACTGCCACACTTTTAGGACCTATCTTGAATTTCTCTTGACCAGTTTCAGATTTCTCAAGACCTATAGCAGATTTCTCAGGACCAAAGTGGCCATACGCATTTTCAGGACCTATCTTGAATTTCTCTTGACCAGTTTTAGATTTCTCAGGACCTATTGTAGATTTCCTAGGACCAAATTGCCAATATATATTTTCAGGACCTATCTTCTATTTATCTTGACCAGTTTTAGATTTCTCAGGACCTATTACAGATTTCTCAGGACCAAGTACCAATATATATTTTCAGGATCTATCTTCTATTTCTCTTGACCAGTTTCAGATTTCTCAGGATCTATTGCAGATTTCTCAGGACCAACTCCTTATACAGGCAGCACATCCATCTCAACACTCAAATGGATCCAAGCTTGTCAATCAATTTCTAGTAACACATCACAGATCATTGATATAATCTATGTTACAGTACCTTCAAGCTGCAGGCGAGAGAGAAGCCGGGGCAGAGGAGGCCGAGCTTCGTGCTGCAGGCGACAGAGGAGAGGAGCAGGGGCAGAGGAGGCCGAGCTTCGGGCTGCACATGAGAGAGGAGAGGAGCCGGGACAGAGGAGGCTGAGCTTTGGGTGCACGCTATAGAGGAGAGGAGCCGGGGCAGAGGAGGCCGAACTTCGGGCTACAGCCGAGAGAGGAGATGAGCCGGGGCAGAGGAGGCCGAGCTTTCAGCTGCAGGCGAGAGAGAGGAGCCGGGGCAGAGGAGGCAGAGCTTCTGGTTGCGAGCGAGAGGAGTCGAGGCAGAGGAGGCCAAGCTTCCGACTGCAGCAGGCGAGAGGAGCCGGAGCAGAGGAGGCAGAGCTTCCGACTGCAGGCGAGCGAGAGGAGGCGGGGCAGAGGAGGTCGAGCTTTGGGCTACAGCCGAGAGAGGAGAGGAGCCGGGGTAGAGGAGGCTGAGCTTCCAGCTGCAGGCAAGAGAGAGGAGCCGGGGCAGAGGAGGCGGAGCTTTCGGTTGAGAGCGAGAGGAGCCGAGGTAGAGGAGGCTGAGCTTCCGGCTGCAGTAGGCTAGAGGAGCCGGAGCAGAGGAGGCGGAGCTTCCGGCTGCAGGCGAGCGAGAGGAGCTGGGGCAGAGGAGGTCGAGCTTCCGACTGCAGGCGAGAGATGAGAGGAGCCGGGGCAAAGGAGGCGAAGCAGGGAGAGGAGGCTGCAGGAGAGAGAGGAGGCGGGAGGAGAGGACAGTGTCAAGCAGCCGGGGAGGCAGGGAGAGGCAGGGAGAGGCGTGAAAGAAGATGAAGTTAGGGTTAGGGTTACACAAATGAAAAGGGCAGAAAGGGGATTAATTCAAAATTCACAAAACAACCTTAAATAGTGGTGCTATTTTTACAAACTGATATAAAATGGTGTTAGTTTTAAAAACACCCCTTGGAGTGGTGCTAAAAATCTTTTCACCTCTTTTCAAAATGGGTTTTCCTGTTCTATACGTAAGGTAAGGCCTCAATCACTCAAGGGGTATTATGAAGTAAAGGACAAGAAGAAAAGAAGAGGACAAGAAGAAAAGAAGCTGACGAGAAAAGAAGAAGCTCAGTAGAGCAAAGTGTTCTTAACTGAACAGACAGTGAGCGAGAGAGACGATTGTGAGAGAAATGATTCTCATTGATATTTTTTCTCATCTGTCCAAGTATTTATAGTAAGAGAAATTTGAACTGCCCAGGATGTAGAGCTTTAGTTAGCATATCCCCCAGCTGGTTTTGTGACGAAACATGCATAGGCTTGAGGATCCCAACCTGCATCTTTTCTAGGACAAAGTGGCAGTCCAATTCAATATGTTTGGTTCTTTCATGGTACACGGTTGGCTGTGATGTGTAATGCAGCTTGATTGTCACAGTAAAGTAATGCAGGGAGCTGATGCTTGATCTAGAGTTCCTTTCACAGAGCAAGAATCCACACAATCTCACAAGTAGTTTGAGCCATTGCTTTGTACTCAGCCTTTGCTGTTGACCTCGAAACTACCTGTTGTTTCTCTGACTTCCATGTATCTGGGCTGGAACCCCAGTCAGCATTAGCAAAAGCCTTCAATTGTAGTGTGGAATTAGAAGAGAGAAATATGCCTTGCCCTGGTGCTGCCTTTAAGTACTGAAGTACCTTTCGAGCAGCTTGAATATGTGTGGTGCAAGGAACAGCCATGAATTGGCTAAGGCGATTCACTGCAAAGGTTATATCTGGCCTAGTAATTGTCAGATAAATGAGTCTTCCCACGAGCCTTCGATATTCTGCTGGGTCACTTAGAAGTTCTCCATCATCTTCTGAAAGCTTTAGATTTGGTTCCATAGGCACAGAGACTGGCCTGCATCCAAGGCACCCTGTATCAGCCAACAATTCTAATGTGTATTTACGCTGACACACTGATATTCCAACTGAAGTTCGAGCAATTTCCAAGCCTAAAAAGTATCGCAGGGAGCCAAGATCCTTTAGTTTGAACTGTGTCTGTAAGGCAACCTTCATGGAGGTCACAACTTCTTGATTATTACTGGCAATAATTATATCATCAACATACACTAATAATGTAACGAAATGAGTTGGATAGTCTGATTTCACAAACAGAGAATGATCTGACTGTGACTGTGTGAAACCAAGGACCAGAAGAGCTGTTGAAAATTTGTGAAACCACTGCCTTGAAGCCTGCTTCAACCCATATATTGACTTACGTAACTTGCAGACAGCATTAGGAGGATAATACTCCCCCTGACCAGCAGAATAACCTGGAGGCAAAACCATGTAAACTTCCTCATCAAGATCTCCATGAAGAAAGGCATTTGTAACATCCATCCGCATGAGAGACCAGTTATGAACAGCAGCTAAAGAGAGTAAAAGTTTCACAGTAACCAGCTTGGCAACATGAGAGAAAGTGTCCAGGTAGTTGACACCTTCTTGCTGAGTATACCCTTTAGCCACCAATCGAGCCTTATACCTGTCAATGGTGCCATCCTGGTTGTGCTTTGTCTTATAAACCCACTTACAACCAATGAGATGCTTCCTTGGTGGGAGAGAAACGATACTCCAAGTCTAATTACTAGCCAAAGCTTCCAGCTCCTATCGCATAGCATCCTGCCATACTTGGAATTGCACAGCCTCATCATAAGTATTAGGATTAGAAGTGGAAGAAATAGAGAGGACATAGCGTCGAAAAGAAGGAGATAAATGATGATAACTCAAAGAGGTTGAGATAGGATAGGCAGTAGAACAAGATGCAGAAGAAGGAAAAGTGGAAGTAGTAAGGTAACAATGATAGTCAGAAAGATATTGAGGAGCTCAAACTGAACGGTGAGGTCGAGTAGAAGTAGGTGGAGCAGTTGGAGTAGAAACTGGTGGAGAGGGTAAATCGAGAGTAGTTGGAGAGGAGTTAAGTAATGAATGATTAGCAGGAGAAGAAACTAGTACAAGAAGTACTCTGTCAACAAAGAAGTCATGAAAAGCAGGATCGGGTGGATGATGTTGCTGAGCAAAAGGAAAGATATGCTCATGAAAAACCACATGGCGAGAGATATGAATAGTGTTTGTTTGCAGATCAAGAAGTTTATACCCTTTATAACCAAAGGGATAACCAAGAAATACACTCTCTGGCTCGAGGATAAAATTTGTGTCGATGACTGGTAGAAGTGGAGCTATAGCAAAGGTAACCAAAAGTACGAAGATGAGCATAGGAAGGTTTCTTACCGTGTAAGAGTTCAAAAGGTGTTTCGTTGAAAAGTAAAGGTGAAGGTGTTCGATTAATGAGGCACACAACAGTATGCACACAGTCGCCCTAGTAACATAGAGGAAGTTGAGCTTGGAACAGGAAGGCTCGAGCTACGTTGAGAATATGTTGATGTTTTCTTTCAACTACTGCATTTTGTTATGGAGTTTCAACACAAGAATGGAAAGAGATGACCCCTTTAGAATGAAAGAAATCAGTGAAGGCTAATGCAGGGGCATTGTCTGATCAAACGACTTTTATTTGAACTTTGTAATGAACAAGGGTGTAAGTATAGAAAGCTGGAAACACAATATGAACATCTGATTTATTTTTTAAAAGGTACAACCATGTAGCTCGAGAATGATCATCAACTCTGGTAAAAAAAATCTATGACCATCTGGAGTAGGTATATGAAAAGGTCCCCAAACATCGATGTGAAGCAAATGAAATGGTTGGAGACACTTGTTATTTTGAGAAGGAAATGGTCAACGACGTTGTTTGGATTCATGACAAATTTTGCAGTGAGTAGACAAATTTGACAGAGAAGCAGGAAGTTGTAGTTCTTTATGCAAAATATGAAGCTTGCGAGAAGATGGATGCCCAAGGCGACTGTGCCATACATTTGAATTAGTGGAAATTGAAAGAGAAGCTGTATTTAAGCTGTTGGAGTTTGGGCGGTCGAGGAGATAGAGATTGCAGAATCGTCTACCCCTCCCAATCCTCAAGCCCTGAGCCAGCTCTGGATATAATAGGAATCAACAAGAATGTTGACAGTACATGCCATGTCAAAGTAAGAGCACTCACACTCAGTAAGTTGAAGTTGAAGGAGGGAATGAACAAAACATTATGCAGCACGAGAGAAGGAGTTAAGTGGACAATCCCTATTTTAGTCACTGTCACAAGACTTCCATCTGGAAGTGTAACAAACTTATTCGAAATCTGTTTTTGATTAATGAACATGGTAGAACAACAGCAAATAGATGTGTTGCCCCCGTATCAATAATCCAATGATTTTTCATGAAGGAAGAAGAAGATAAGGAAGATAAGGGAGCTAACAGAGAAGAAAATGTACCAACCATTTGGGAAACGAGAGGTTCGGGAAACGAAGTTGTGACAACCTCAGGTACGTCGGGAGCCTGTGATTGAAGCTACGAGCTAAGGTAAGTAATCATTTCTTGAATCTGATCTGTAGTAAGAGAAGGTGGTGGCACTGCAGTGACTGCTGCACAGGTTGTTTCAGCCTTCATCGTGTTTTTCATCTCCTGAGACTGAGATAGGAAGGGACGATGGACTGCTAGTGTAGTTCTGGGCCTGGGCTGAAAACCTGGTGGAAAACCGTGTAGTTTATAGCATTTATCAATACGATGGCCCAAGAGTCCACAATGTGTGCAAAGAGGCCTGTCTCTTCGTCCTCTTCCTGTCACGAAGTTCACTGCAGCAGCTCGAGGAACAGAGGAATTCGTTGATGATGTTACAGCAAAACTTAACGAATTACTTGTTGAAGAAGCGTCAGCATGAATTGATCACTGGCGTTCCTCTTGAACTACGAGATGAAACACTTTCGATAGTGTAGGTAATGGATCGATCATCAATATTGGAACAGGCTGAAAATTCTTTAACTCATCCCATAGGATCTTCGATCGAGTAAAATAGGTATTCACATCTAAATGTCCTTGAGTGAGATTGTTTACCTGCTGCTTAATTTGAAAAATACGTGGAGCATTGCTATAGCAGAATCGATCTTTTGTCCATACTGCCTCTGCTGTGTCCAAATAGAGAAGGTTGTCGGCGATTTCTCTGGCGACGAAATTGAGGATCCAAGATATCACCATGCTATTGCATCGTGACCAGACGTTGGTAGTGGAATCTTCTTCAGCAGGTTTCTTGAGAATTCCATCAATAAAACCTAGCTTGTTTTTGGCATTGAGCGCCATCCACATAGATCGACTCCACGTATTATAATTCGAACCTGTCAGAATATGAGAAACCAGTACAAGGCCTGGATGATCACCGCTATGCAGAAAGAAAGGACTGTGGATGTTGTCTGATTGTAGTGATGAATCTCCTCTGTTTCCTTGAGCCATGGATGAGTGTTATAACTCGTTGAAGCAGAGATATGAGAATTAGAGAGCTTTGTAGAAGCAGAGAAATGCTAGAGATGCAGTAGCAGAGAGTGCTCTGATACCATATTATGAAGTAAAGGACGAGCAGAAAAGAAGCCGACGGGAAGAGAAGAAGCTCAGTAGAACAGAGTGTTCTTAGCTGAACAGAGAGTGAGCGAGAGAGACGACTGTGAGAGAAATGATTCTCATTGATATTTTATCTCATATGTACAAGTATTTATAGTGAGGAGTAACAGAGCTCAACTCACTCTGTTTCCTTTGTAACAAATTAACAGAATTAACTAACTTCTTAATCCCATTTACATCTAATAAGGGGGAAAAATGTAATCCCATTTTTGGTATAGTGGAATGTATTGCTCGTGTTTAGCATCACCACTTCATCAACCTTGCACCATAGGGAATAGATCAACAAGGGAACCAAGAGTTGATCTAGAGAAGCCTTCTTCGATGCTCAGAGTGGATAATCTCGGGTGTATATGAGTAGTGAATTAATCTAAATGATCAAGTGGATAAAGTGGGGTTGATTGATTGCTATGATTTGGGCTATTGGGTTGGATCGAGCAGGGTCTGATGGGCATGACCTCTAAGTTGGGTTGACAAGGGGTCCAAAATTTATTGAGTCCTAACCTCGGGTAGAGATTCGAGCTCTACATGTCTTCCAGTGAAGGGCATATCAAGCCTTTCCCTCTAGTTGAGGGCTCATCGGTCCCCTCTCTCTAGTGGAGTTCATCATGCCCTATCCTTGAGCTTAGGGTTTGTCGAGCTTGTTGAATTTGTGTGTTGTGGCCGGACCGTCGGTAAAGTAGGCTGCTGGATTTAAAGGAGATTGTCAGGTTTGTTGGCTTACGTCAGTGGTACCATCGGAGATGGTCCGAGTTTATGTAAGATATTGTTGTGCTAAGGCACACATCTATTATATTATTATTAATGAGTCTTATATGATATTGAACTCGTTTCCACTAAAAACTCTAAATTATCATGTGGTGGTACGTATTACTCTTATAAATCCATTATTTATGTCTCAGATGACTGATGTGGGTCTAACACCACCTCTCACCTGCAACGTGTAAGAGGTAACTTACCTTGACTCTGATATCTTGTTGAATTTATATGTTGTAAGCGGACCGTTGGCGAAGTATGCGACTGATTCTAAGCTTGCTGAATTGATTTTTGGCTTGTCTAAGCTTTCCTTCTAATTATTGTTTTAAGATAAATAGGAGAGTGAGAGTTAGCTAAGATACATATTTGAAGGGTAATCTGGTTGAATTACAAAGCTTGGAGAAAACTACAAACAATTGATTAATTGGTAAATAGATACGGTTCTAAATGTAATTTTTATTATATCATTGAACTAAAGATTTTGATCTCGTATTAGAGGAGTTCTAGTTAGGTAAATTAACTAATTATGGGTTAGTATGTATCATTATATAACGTATACCTTGCTTATAATTGTTAGGCAGGAAGTAAAGAGATCGAGACCCTATAATTGGATGGCTCAGCGGTACAGATGATTATTCTAGGATAATTGTGAGTATTTTTTTCTATTGTAAAATGATAGAAATACATGTATATGTATATTATGAAATACAATATATGATATAGTAAATGATTGATTATGTGATTTGATCATAACTAGTGCTTTGTTTGTACTATGGTCTAGTGTAAGGATATATATACATGATTGTGCTAATTATATTATATTGATTGTATTGTATTAATTATATTATATTGAGTTTCATTGATTGGATATCAAAATTTGTTGTGAGTGGATGACTTGGCTTGGTTGTGACTTGATTCTGAGTATATGTACTGTTATTCTAATTGCATTACCAATTGTATTACATTGATGTGAATTGATTGAGTGTAGCCATGGTGATCGCTAAATCGGTGGAATAGAAACGGGCCAAAAAAAAAGAGAAAAAGGAAAAGAAAAGAAAGACGAGATCTGGGTCTGACTCTTACCGCCAGAGGATCATAGCTGGCCCTCGCGGTTGTGGTTATATATATAGAAAAAATGATTGATATTGATTTGGGCGCGAGGTCACGGTATCGTCGGAGAGCGGAGTATCGATACCGCCAGATGCCTGTCATGGGTGAAATGTGACCTCATGGCTATACTAATTGTTTGTCAAGTCCGGTGCATCGGCTTGTTTAAGGTCCTTAGTTTGAAATTGTACTTGCTATGAAATGTGTTGTTTGTATTGATTGTAAATTTGTGTTACGTGTTTTACTTGATTGAATTGATGTGATATGTTTGTGATTGCGATCTATATGTGAATGTGTGTTGTGTGTTGAGCCGTGTGAGGTTGAGTTTATCATGCTGAGTGTAATAAGATTATTGAGGTACGTATAAGTATAGTTATATCTAAATTATTATACAGTGTTAAAGTAAATAAAAGGAATACGAGTGATTTATATTATTAATTGACTAGTGATAATAAATTCATTTTACTTTATAACTAAATATTCACTGAGATACGACTTACGCCTTCGGCATATTATTTTTATAGATAAAGTTGAGGTCAGCACAATTTACATGGCCAGCAGAGGTATTTTTCTTTATAGTAGGGATTGATAGAAGGTTTGGTACTTAAAAGTTATGGCAGATGGTGATTTAGATTAAATAATTGTACAATTCTATAATATATATTGCGACCTGTGAATTTTATTATTGTTTTATATTACCCATTTCTTTGATATTTTTCGAGAATATATATAACAGGTCTTTGTTTTCTATTTTGGAATGTTTAAATTTTAGGAGAAATTCTACCGAATTTTCGGGTCGTGACAATTAGTTTCGCTAGTGTCAGTGACATTTGTAATCTACCAAGTCATTCCATGTGGCGGATGGTGGTACCGGAAGTAAAATTCGTGATTTTACAGGTCATTTTTAAAGTTCGCGATTTAATTTGGTGGTCTGTTGAAAGTTCTATTTTTAAACTAATATTCCTAATTTAATGGTTTTTATAAATTAAATTTTATGTGTCAATGAGCAATTTGGTAAAGTGAAAAAAAACACCAAAAAGGGAAAGCTTCCCCATATAAATATTGTACACACATTATTTTAACTCGGAAAGGGACCCAACTTTGATTTCGAGAAATTAGGTGAGCATGCACAGATTCGTAGTACGACGATCCAGGTCTCATTTAGTGACTCAAAAGTGGTGAAGTCAGACCAAGTTCAATATTGTCACGTAAAGCACCGAATCGGTTTTGATTCGATGTATCTCGGATCCTGAGATTCAATCTAGAGAGTAGACAAATGATTTTGGCTCAAACCAATCACGTTTTCTAATTTTTATTTTCTGGAGCAAATATAATAAAAAGACGAAATTAAAATAAAAAAGGAGGGTCAAGACGAGGATAGAACAGTGCACTGTGCACTGTTTGAACCGACCGCCCCTGCGCCGCTCCACATCCATGCACGGCTCCCCGCTCCACTCCTCATCCCGTCCTCTTCGGAGATTCTTTGGTGGATTGAGCCCACTACATCATTCGTGAATCTTATTGATGAATATTTAACATATTATTATTAAGTGTCACATTATCTTTAGCTATTCATTAAAAATATTTATTTTTTAAACCTGATTTGAAATGCTTATTTCCGTGTCAAATATTTATTAGTTAAGTTTACCACGTCATTTTCGAGATCGATTCACCTAAGAATTTGTACGTCCTCCTTATCTCTTCCTTTATCTTTTTTTTTTTATTTTAATTTTTTCAATCAAAATTATGTCTCTTATAAGGATCTTCGAGGCTTCCAAGTATCCCCTCTAATAAAAACATAGGCGGTTAGTGTCTTACTCCATTATGTGAAAATAAGTTTTTAATCGACCTTATGACTAGTTTCGTAAATGATTAGCAGTGACTCCATTTCATATATTTATCCTTGATCATGACATTGCGATAGCCTACGGAAATTCTTCATTTTGAGGTGCAACAAATATAGAAGATAGATAGATATTAGACGTCAACTAGTATTAAGTGCGGATTTAGAGAAATCCTCTTTGATGCTCAAGTCAATCCTCTGACCATAAAGATAATCTCAAGAGTATATGAGTGGGTGGCTTGATCTAAATGATCAAGTGGATAAGTGGGACTGATTGATTGTTGTGATTTGGTTTGCTTGGTTGGATCAAGCATCGTATGATGGGCATGGTCTGCGTAGTCAAGCTGACAAGGGGACCACAATTCAAGTTCCATTGGTCCCTTAGAGTCTTCATATAGGATTAGGACTCATTGAGTCCTAACCTCGGGTAGAGATTCGAGATCTATCTTTGGGTTGACATATCGAGCCTTTTCCTTCATTGGACCTGAGCACTATGGTCGAGTTGAGGGCTCATCGGGCCAAGGGATAGTTGAGCTCTCCTCTACAGTAGAGTACTCGTCAAACTCTATCCTAGAGTTGAGGGCTCGTCGATCCCAACCCTCTAGTTGAGGCTCTTTGAGACCTCCTTCAGATTGAGGACTTGTTGAGCCGTCTTATCAAAGAAGGGTTTGCCTAGCCCTATCGTCAGATTAAGTGCTCGACTAGCTTTATCTTCGCATTGAGGGCTCCTTGAGCCATCCTCTCGGGTAGAGGGAGAGCCCTCTGGTCGTGTTGAGGACTCAATGAGCCCAATCCTCGAGTTGAGTGCTCGTCAAGCCCTCCTTATATGTTGAGGGTTCATAAGGACCTATCTTTGGATAGAGAGCTCATCAAGCCCTGCCCTCGGTTTGAGAGCTAGTCTAGATCTCAGTGGGTGGGCTCACAGAGACTTCACCATGTGGGTGAAGGCTCATCGAGCTTTATTCCTCAGGGTGTGTTCGAGGGGTTCACTCCCATCGACGTTCGAGCATCTAATCAGACTTATTATTCTGATAAATTTTCATCCAACCCAATCAACCATATAGCTTGCCCCAAATGCTCTATTGATGCCATGTGTTTTAAGAAATATAGTTTTCCTAAGGGTAAATGACACTTTTGATAATCAATATTTCATATTTTTGATATAAACCTTTATTTTTTGTCACTCATATCCTCAACCTTTTGAGTTTTTGTCACTTTGATTCAATTGTAATATTTTCCATCCCAAAAAGTATTTTTCACCCAAAAATAAATTTTAATATAAATATTTTGTAAAAATAAAAAAAAACCAATGAGAAAGTAAAGAGCAAGATAGGACCGTTCCTAATTAAGGAAGTCTTAGATACGAGCAAGTGTCCCCTCTAAAATTAAAACTCATATTTACTTAGAACGAGTCATAATTTTATAGTGGTGGTAGCCATCAATCAATTCTTAATCGGGAATGAGTCTCAATTTTGGAGGGCGATTTGACCATTGGGAACACTCTACAGATTTTTTTCCTTTTTGCTTCTTTTTTATTTTCTTTATTTTTTAAAAATATCTATTAAAATTTTTGGATGGAAAAAGTAACAGTAGGGTAAAATGATAAAAACTCATAAGTTTGCGCATGAATGATAAAAAAAAAAATAAAGGTTTAGGACGAAAATAAAAAAAATGTGAAATGTTAAAGGTTAAAAGTATCCTTTTCTCTTTCCTTGGTGATGGATTGACTTCTTGTTAAACATTTAAAAGAAGTCCACACAGGTGACCAAGCGGCAGGAATGAATTGGATGGCGATCACTCCCATGTTGAAAAAATATGTGAAATTCTATACAAGTTTTATTAATTTTTATCTATATTTTTAGTGAATTAGCCTAATTCACCATTAAATCCACCCATTAATTCTTTATTGAGTTTTGTTCCCTAATTGGAATTTCTTGATCCTTCCCTGCTAGGGGGCATCGTATAACACATTGTGGCCTGGAAACACACAAACATTCTTATATTTATTTATATTAGCATTTTTTATTCATGAATTAAAACATCCAAAGATAAATCTACAAAACCTATTCAATAGAATGAAGCTCAAAGACAACAAAGCGATGGATTTAACATGGATAAAATAAGATAATCTAACAAAAATGAACAGGTAAACTCGATAAATTTACATAATAGCCATAAATTTTTTGAATTTAAGGGGACTACTGCATCAACACTCCCTTAAATTCATTATTGTCTAACAATGATCCTAGTTTTACATGAAATCCTAAGATCCTCTCTTTTAATATAATTGACCAAAGAAATCCCATTCTCGATGAGTGAATTTTCAGAACTGAACGGTAATTTGTACAACAAACTCGTTATGTATTATATGATTGAATATCTACTCATGGTCGATCACCTATTTTCTTCCTCTCGTTATCTCCGTTCCTCATTTGGCTCTCACCTTTTTTCTCACTTTCGGTGACTTGGGAACTTGTCAGAATGAATATAACAAAACTATTAATAACAATAAATATATGTAATTCTTACTCCAAATAATTGTATTCATCGACTCACATAGACAATCTCTATAAAAATTTTTATGACATTTTATAAGGTTTTTTTTTTTTAATTTAAGAGGAGAGGTCACACCCGCTTAGAAAGGTTTCCACCAGTACATGAGATACCAAGATCCTTGATCGGCATTGAACAAAGAAATCTCGCTCTCAGTTGCCCTCCACCGGCACGTCCCGCCACCGCAGAAGGAA
>JAOYND010009779.1:0-12675 GCA_025802135.1 Lagerstroemia fauriei | reverse complement strand
TTTCCTCGCGGTTACCTCCAAAAACCATTCCAAGTCCTTCGTATTTCCTACGTCTTCATATACTACCAATCAAACAACGCGTGGAAAATCAAAGGAATGGAAAGCATTTTGAGAAATATTTACCAAAATAATATGAAAAATATTCTTATTCTTAAATGCACATCAGTTACTTACAGAGGAGATTCATGGGTTTGGAAAGAAACACAACATATGCGAAAAGTTTTATTAATGATAATTCAGTGCAAAATCTTTCAGTCTCGTACTGAAAGTGATAACACTGCATTACGCCTCCTCTTCTCTCGATTTTTTTTTAAAGACATTTGAATCGTCCAAGGCTCTTTGATTCTATTAACGCTAGTAGTTTAGTAAGATCAAGAAGGTAGATTTCTTTCTTGGATAGCGGGTCAAAATTTAATTTATCGGTATGGTATTTATAATCTATCAGATGTTTATAATCGTTTTTACTGATGTGTTAAATACACATTGATTCGTGATACGTGCCACGTGATATACGCATTTTACAGAAGACTTTTTTCATAAAGAAAAAAAAAAGAGATTTTGAATTTAATTATCAATAAAACCGGTCGTGCCCTTTATCTCCTTTACAATATTCTTTAGGATCATGTACTTCTGCCGTCGGTTGAATAATTGATGAGGAAGAATTTGTTGATGTTAAGATCCACGTCGACTAAAAACGAGAATAATAATAAATTTATAAGATAACTGGGTACTACTACCTGATAGTTTAGACTTTTGGGTGGAAACAGATTCGATTTCTTGTAAGGCCCATTATCAATAATATAATACTAGATACATACTCGTGCCACGTACGGAATTGTTAAATATGTAGTTGATTGTTAAATTGTATTTTTATTGTATATCTTATAATTTTGTATTAATTTTTATAACACTTGTTATTTTTAATATAATTTATCTTGAATAAAAGTAAAACATATAGTTAGAAAAAATTAGAAAGTAATTAGAAACAGTTATACACTTAAACTGATTTTATATTTTTACCCATTTTAACAATTTTTTTGATTTACTTATAAGGGTAGTTTTGGAATCTCAAAAGTAATATTAAAATTACATCACTTCTCCAATATAATAATAGATAGAAGCAGTTATACTCTTAAAATGATTTTACACTTTTACCACTTTTAAGGTAATGGATATACTAATTAAATTTGAAATGTTGCTCTGTAATAAAAGTCTTACCACCTCCCTCCCGACCAAACTTGGTTGTGACCCAACTCACTGGTAAAAGTAATAATATTTTAACTAGGCATTATGACAGCTGCGAGGTCCAATTCAATCTCTCTTAGAATTTTCAAACAATATGATTAAATCCCATACGAATGTTGGTAAAAGTAATAATATTTTAAATCCCATATTCTGTGAGCCCCACTCCTCATCAAATTTAATTTGGGTGTACGGAAGAAAAATATCGAATTTATAGATCAGTAAATCTAGTACAAGAGAAAAAATCTGACTTGCATAATCCTACTTAACAAAATTTAACAAGAAGTTTGGAAAACTCGATAGAACTAAGAGTGGACACTAATGTTCGAGTCTGGTAAGTTAATTAGTAGGTAAAATTCTCTTAAATATGAATTTTTTCCGTTTTTTACGTACAAAAGTGACACATTAAGTCCAGAAAAGAGGAATAAAGGGTATAGAGAGTTCTACTGGTTAGAATTGAGCTTAGGATTTTTTTATTTCAGTTAGAGGATAGTATCGACTGTACCAAGTCCCCTTTCTTATATAAATTATTTTTTTCATTCACAGCATTTAAATTCTAGATTTAACTATTTTAAAAAACCATCAAATCAAATAAACCATACCAAATCGTTCAGCTTCATCTCATATTTCCCCAGTTCCCGTCTACCACCTTACAAGTCCACGTTCCTGCACATCCCATGACGTAGTAATGTGGATGCACGATAGAAGGTTACATCAAGTGTCAAGTCTCTCAGAGGAACAATCTGGTCCTTACTTTTCAGCGAGATAATGCACGATTGAAAATAATTCCTATCACAAAGTCGAGTCCGTCGGTAGCTTAACATTACGAGGACATCATTTGAAGGTGTTGACAAACTTAAACAACCAACATGGGATCATGGAGCATAACAAACTTTCTAGGGTGACAAGGGGTTCAGATAATTCCCTCTCGGTTCCGGTTCGAGGTCTGCTTCCAAACATAAGCAATGCACCGTCCGACATGGTCACGGTCGGAGCTGGCTCTGACACCAAATATGCAATATCACATGCGCAGATCACCAAAAAAAATATTAGTTTCGGGACTCTTAAAATTAATAATTGGACCTTTTATATATACACACACAAGACTTTCTCCTTGCACAGTCGCTCTACATGACGAGAGAGTCTTGTGTGTAGCAGGTATACCGCTGACTTAGTGTCACGAGTCAATAGTATTTAGTTGCTTTTAGAATTTTTTTAATAAAACTCAAAAAGGAAAAACACAACTCTAAAAATGACTTGATTTGATTGGCTCGTAATATCAAGTCAGGGATGTACCTACTACATACAAGACTTTCTCCCTCCACAGTCGCTTGACATGACGGTCGCAGGAGTCGGGAACTGGCCCTCTAATCGACCGGTGGAGCATCTGCCCGGGAAGATCCATCTCCATTCATTATCATGTCAACTTGAAAAGCCTTCACCTGTTGGGAGCTTCCTCGGCATTCCCTTT
Source organism: Lagerstroemia fauriei (assembly GCA_025802135.1). Lineage (NCBI taxonomy): Eukaryota > Viridiplantae > Streptophyta > Magnoliopsida > Myrtales > Lythraceae > Lagerstroemia > Lagerstroemia fauriei. Next base: position 9,962 of record JAOYND010009779.1, on the reverse strand, counting down.
TTGCCAATACGGTGTCGTTATCATTCACTTGATTTGCCACCAAAAGAATATTATGCCTATACTGCACAGAAGCTCGAGAGGATCAAAATTAAGCTATAGGATCGATTGTTAGCATCGGTAAGTACATAATGCTCGTATCTGCTTGGCAAATTACAATCTTACTATAGAAAATCGAATAGTGTGTTTTTAGCTTGAAAAAAAAAATGCAGCGTACATTGGTGAACAGCTATAGTAGGTTAATGTATACATGTCTACAGTGTTCAAAGAGAGAATAGATAGCCACTTTACTAATTGATCTTTCTTTTTTATGAATCCATTACCATATTTAGTTTTAATCAGTAGCATACAATTGCCTGTTAATTTAAATTGATTGAAATGATTCAACATTTCCTTTATTTAAACAATTGTATCAAATTTGAACATTGTAAACTCAGAAAATCCTCCACTAAATTATCAAATCCAAAATAACATTGACCCATTTAATTTATGGATATCAGATGCTCATATAAAAATGGTATATAGAAATGGGCAAACTCCATTGCCATAAACTTCCACCTGAGTTGGGTTAAGGTGAATAGATGGCACTTCAAGAGACAATCGAGGTATAGTTGGCACAGGCAACTTGCTTAAAAATGAAGATGGTTAGTGGTGTAGGAGGATACATATATGAATGATCTCGGATCTCAATGGACAGATACAAAATAGCTACGAAACTTTGCTACAGAACTTTGCGACTCACAGTCGCATTGCGACTACGAAAATAATATGATGAACACAAAATACATAATTATAAAAAGGTTACTCAATGTTGAGGCATGTGGATCCCACAGTGTCCTTAAAATTAATTCATCCTCATCTCTTCTGTGCTGAGGATGCTTGGACGTCAGCCTTCCAGGATACAACGACGGCTGAATTTGAAACAGCACCGAGTTTCGACTCCCAAGCTAATCGAACAAATATAGGAACCACCACGAAACTTGATGCAAAATAATGAGATGAGAGAAAACTTTCGTGTGCAGAGTTTCTGTGCGTTTGTCTATCATCCTTCTATGTAAATGCGTCTAAGTGCATCTATAATGCATGGGAAGCTGCAACAATCAATGACATTGAACCGAGAATTCAATACTTTGAACCGGCCAAATTTAAATTCGAACCGGCCAATAACAGTACAAAAATCGACAATCAAGACACATTAAGTGACAGATTTAATCTGTCGTTAACTACCATTTAATGTTCGGATTAAATGTAGCAACGGTCACAGCTGACTGTCGTAGCTCGTCGCTTAGCCAAAAAGTGTCTACGCAACCCCAGTGTACAACTGAAGGAAAAGAGAAAATTCGGCCTTGCGTGAGGCCCTATTGTCTGAACGAGTATTCGGCGCGTCCGCTGCCTGCGCGTACGTGAGTTCAACTAAATCGGCCTCCGATCGCACCCCCATGCGCATGCACACGAGGCGGGCATGGGTCGTATAACTTGGCCAATATGTGTACTCCATAAAAGAGTACTATTCTCTTATAAACCATTCCAACTTTCCTTTCCCCTTCCATGTGGGATAGAACTCTTCCATTCTCCACATAGGCTTCATGGGCTTGCATATGAGGTTCAATTATTTTAGCATTATATACTTAAGCCCAATTTTATCATTTAATTATGGGACCCAATTTCCCATTCAAATATCATTTTTCCAACAAACCCCCACATGAATGGAAATTCTTTTGTTTTGACTCTGTGGTGGTTTCCAACACGTGAATCCTGCATAGGATAGGTAGGTGTTACCCTTTAAACCTTCCCTTGTAAAGACATAATTACTTTACTAGTTATCCAGTAGACATGATGTCCTTAAACTGTCTTGCTTTCTAGTGTAAAGGGTCATATACCTTACACAGAAGTCCACAACTCATTTGTTCAGTTCTCACGGTTGTGTTCAGTTGGCCATGAACACTGTCCTGGTTCTGTGAAAGTTTCTAAAGAATTAAGCCCTTAATTCTCCTTTGAAGCGGTTCCACTTCTCTCTCGCATAGGTGATTTATAATCTCAAGAGTATTCTACTTACTCTTTTATAAATCATTAAAACATCTAAAATGCTAACCTTAGCCATATATTGCCACTGTTTCTTGTCAAGGAACGGGTTGAGGAATAATTCCCCCACAGTGACTTTATCAAGTCTTATGAGTAGGTTGTCCATTTGAACCTAGATCTTGGGATCTCCAGTCAACAAAGTTGGGTTTTTCTTCATAAAACCTTTCCTTTCATGGGCTTAAGTCTCATTCCTTTCGACATTTTCTCAAATAATTCTCTGTTTAATTCTTTGGTTAGTGGATCCGCTAAGTTATCCTTTGACTTCACATAGTCAATAATGATAACTCCAGTTGAGAGTAATTGTTTAATAGTATTGTGTCTACGACGTATGTGTCTAAACTTACCATTATACATTTGACTTTGTGCTCTTCCAATAGCCGACTGACTATCACAGTGAATGCATATTGGTGGCACTAGCTTTTCCCATTTCGGGATATCCTCAAGAAAATGGCGTAGTCATTCAGCATCTTCTCCACATTTATCTAAGGCAATAAATTCATATTCCATTGTGGATCGAGTTATCATTGTTTGCTTTGAGGACTTCCATGATGCAGCCCCTCCAGCTAATGTGAATACATATCCACTAGTAGACTTCGAGTCTTTTATATTAGATATTCAGTTTGCATCACTGTATCCTTCAAGTACAGCTGGATATCTGGTATAATACAAGCCATAGTCTCGAGTGTACCTAAGGTACTGTAATACTCGTACTATAGTCTTCCAATGACGGCACTCGGATTGCTCGTATATCTACTTAGCTTACTAACTGCGTAGGTAATATCTGGCATAGTACAACTCATTAGATACATCAAGCTACCATTACCTCTTGAGTATTCCACCTGTGAAACACTCTCCCCTCTATTCTTCGATAGATGGAGACTTGTATCTAATGGTGTTCTAGCGACACCAGAATCATTCTTGTTAAATTTCTCAAGAATTTTATCCACATAGTGTGACTGACTTAATATAAGTCCTTCTGATATTCTCGTGACTTTAATTCCAAAAATCACATTAGCAAGGCCCATATCTTTCATGTTGAATTTCAAATTCAACATATTCTTGGTAGATCTAATGATTTTCTCATCTCTACCTACAATAAGTATGTCGTCTACATATAGACATAAAATGACGTAACTACTTTCCGTCTCTTCTATGTATATACATTTATCACACTCATTGATTCTAAAACCATTGGTGATCATGGTTTTATTAAATTTCTCATACCATTGTTTTGGTGCTTGCTTTAAGCCGTACAATGACTTTACCAATTTACAGATTTTCGTTTCCTTTCCTGGAACCACAAACCCCTCAGGTTCTTCCATGTAGATTTCTTCATCTAGATCACCATTTAAGAAAGCCGTTTTCACATCCATTTGATGTACCTCTAAATTACGCAACATCGCAATTGCAAGTATCATCCTAATGGAATTTATTCTTGTCACAGGAGAATAAGTATCATAATAATTAAGGCCTTCCTTTTGCTTGTATCCTTTGATAACAAGCTTGGCCTTGTATTTGTCTATGAAGCTATCTGCTCTCATTTTCCTTTTAAAGATTCATTTAGTTCCTAAAGGTTTACAACCGGGAGGAAGATCGACTAACTCCCACGTATGATTTTGCAAAATTGAATCAATTTCGCTGTTGATCGCCTCTTTCCAAAGAGGTCCCTCTGAAGAAGTCACAGCTTCTCCATATGTCTATGGTTCTTTTTCCAACAGATATGTGATAAAATCATTGCCAAATAATTTTATCTTTTCTTGCCCTTTTGCTACGCCTTGACTCAAAATCATGATCAGAACTATGACCCGATTCATGATTTTTGTCATTCATAGTTTCGGCTTCGGCAGTTCGCTTCGACAAACTTGATCATTCTTTGGATCTATACGGAAATGCATCTTCAAAGAATGATGCATTTCTCGATTCCATTATTGTATTCTTGTGTATATCATGAATCTTTGATTCATACACAAGGAATCGATATGCGTTACTATTATGTGCATAGCCAATAAAGACACAGTCCACCGTTTTAAGACCTATGTTTACTTTCTTCGGTGTTGGAATTGCTACTTTAGCAAGACACCCTCACACTCGTAAGTGTTTGTAGGATGGTCTTCTACCATGTCATAGCTCATATGGTGTCTTCCTCTTTCTTTCGAGGTACCTTGTTTAAAAGGTAATTGCTAGTTAAAATAGCTTCTCCCCACATGTTTTGGGGTAACCCTGAACTCAGAAGTATTGCATTCATCATCTCTTTGAGTGTGCAATTTTTCCGTTTATCAACACCGTTTGACTGAGGAGAGTAGGGCGCAGTCACTTCATGGACTATTCCATGTTGTGCACAGAAGTCACCAATTGGTGCCTCATATTCACCACCTCTATCACTTCTCAATCTTTTTATTCTTCTATTGAGTTGATTCTCAACTTCATTCTTATAGAGAATAAACCTTGCTAAGGCTTCATCTTTGCCTTTGAGCAAATACACATAGCAGTATTTCGTGCTATCGTCTATGAATTTGCTCGAGTGGTTCGGTATTTCTTTCAACAGTTTGAAAGGATGACCTCGTTAGTTTTGCTTCGACACAAACTTCGCATTTGTGTTTAGCGTCAACTTGAAATGCCGGTATGTGTTTACTCCACATAAGAGCACTATTCTCTTATAAATCATTCCAACTTTCCTTCTCTCTTCCATGTGAGATAGAACTCTTCCATTCTCCACATGGGCTCCATGGGCTTGCATATGGGCTCCAATTATTTTAGCCCTATATACTTAAGCCCAATTTTATCCTTCAATTATGAGACCCAATTTCACATTCAAATATCATTTTTCCAACAAGTGGCTAGCCGGGTCTCCCCGAATATTGGAATAGTGACAACAGTGAATGTATAAGACTTTAGGGAGTCCTTACAGGTCTCGAGCAAGCATGGAACATGGGATATCGTCGAACTATTCCAGAAATTGATTCTGATATTGTTTGAAGGCTAATTATGAACTCTGATAGTAGTGCTCCTTATACTGCTTCTCTAGTAATTCTGATTCCTATTCTTCTGGTTAAAGAGTGGATGTGAAAATTACACATATCTACCGAGAAGGGAATAATTGTGTTGATTGGCTAGTTAGAGGTGTGATTTCCTTACTGCTGGGTGCACAGATCTATCATCATCATCCTCCTCCTCCTCCAACCGGATTAGCTTCGCTTTTCTTTGGAAATATTTGTGGGACATCCATACATATATAGTACATATATAGGCGAAAAAAAAGGGAAAAGGAAGCAAGAAGATGATCAAATAATTTTTGAGTGTTACATTATCCCTTAAAATGTATTATATACGAATTTTATAATTGGAAAAAATTGGATAGTGCCTGGGGTCAAATTTCCTTTTCCCCCTTCTCCTGCCTTTGGTCAACTGGCTTTTGGTCCTATTGGACAAACTATAGATAATAAGGACCATTTTATTAAATCTTGATAAAAAAAAAGGACCATTTTATTAAATTGATGGGCCCCCAGCTTAATAATTGAGCATATTCAACATCTTCACTAATTGCAACAAAAAAATATAGTTATACACATTATTTTATTAGCTCTTTAAGATCAAAATAAATATAATTAATAAGTCCATGCAATCTCAAGAAAATCTTAAATGATCATTTCTTACAATAATATGGTGAGAAAAATGAAGTACCATGCGATTCATGAAAGCATCAGAAGTAACAAAAGCCAACAGGCGAGGCATACCAAAGTTCATGATCGTCCAATCGAGCTTAGTACGTTGAAGAAATGAGGAATCGAAATGGGGGCTTGATCAGGGACAAATTTAGAAATCAGTACAAGGGGTGTAACTTAATAAAGAGAGAAATGTTGGATTTTAGGGTGATAAACAATATAACATAGTTAAAATGTAGATAAAAATCATTAAAATTTGGAAAAATATTTGAAAGTTTTTCCGCATTCGGAAAAATCTCTAGATATTTTTCCCTTATTAGGAACACTTAGGAATTCCTTTTAAAAATATTAAGCTGATGCTCAATTAAGAAGAGCCACCAATGTCTCTTCTTCTTCTTCTTTTTTTTTTTTTAAATTTTGATAATTAAAGCCACCAATGTCTTTTTCCAGTTTTAGGTCAGTCAGTATGGGTAAAGAATTTCTATCCAGAGAGTGGGTAGGTGCATGGATGGATTTAAGAGCATCAAAGGATTTAAGAGAGATTTGAAAAATTCGTGAAATATTATGTAAATTATTTTGATTTTGTCTATTCTTTGTTCGGTCATCTCATTTCGTGTCGGTTTTGACTCTGCCCTTTTGCCCTTCTTTTGGTTTCCTTCAAGTTTCACTCTTGTAAGTAAATTTTATAGGTTTGTCGACAGTTCAGCAAGGCAACACCGTCCCCACTCAAGAAACTCTGAATTCGGTCCTTGCCAATTGTACCTTATATTCTTTTATTTCTTTATATATCTTACACATTTTAGGTTCATGTAACTCTTTGATGATCGAAAACGAAAGACTTTATTTTGAATTGGCTCTTTATGTGGAAAAAAAATCTTAGGTGATTCTATCTCACGGTGACGTGGTGAGGAAGATCTTATCAAATTGGTCTCATTAGTGACAATTATGACAATTGCTTGGGTGATTAACATAAATTTGCACGTATGTGATAATCTAATTGATATTTCCTCACGTCACGTGGCGAGGTAGGAGAAAGTCTTCAGTGAAACGGTCATACCACGCAAGCAATGCTGATGTGGTATATCCATCCAATTAAAATTCACCATTTATATATCTTTCCATTTTAGGGTTCACCATTTATTATGTTTTTTTAATATTTGTTTACCATTTATATATTATTTTCATTTAGGGTTCACCATTTATTTAAAGATTTTTTTATATTTTTAAAAGATATTTTAGGATTTATTTACCATAATTGTATAATTATTAATTACATATCAGTTCCTGATTAGACGGATATATTACGTCAGTACTGCTTACGTGGTATGACCACTCTACTGAAAACTTTCTCGGCGAGGTAGGATCATATGTGTGTCTACATATATATATATATATATATGTATATATATATATATAGACATAGGTGCTTTAAATAGACCGCCTACAATTAGAAAGGGATAGTGGACGATAATTGAAAAAAAAGGAAATGAAAAGAAATTGAAAATCTGTTTTTTTTTTAAGATTCCATTTGAACGCTTACCTCATTAAAACTAGAGGATGACTCGTACTATGCACGGAATTATTAATTATTCGTTTAATTATAAAAATCTAAAGTAATTAAAGAAATAAAATTTAAGATTAGAGTAGATAAAAAAGAACAGTTCAAATTAAATAAAAATGAAATAGAACTGGAGAATCGGAAGAGTTTTTGAATAAAGTAGATTTTTTATAAAAGTTATGAATATAGTAACGTGTTAAAGAATTTTAAAAGAGCAAAAGGAAAATGTAGGGGTGAGAGAATCGGCTTCTCAGTTGGTTTGGTCACCTCCAGCTCCCAACAGGTGATATTGTAAATCATTAGTTAGAATTTTATAAATTGAAAAATTTTATAATTATAATGGTTTTATTTTTTAATAGATTAATTTAAATGTGCATTAAAATTTTATAATTTTCCTCCCAATATAGGAAAATTCACCCGACATAAATGCGCAGAAAAGAGAGACCAAAGAAGAAATCAAACCAAAGGATAAAGAAGCCGAGAATAAACTATGTGTCATGTTATGGTCACATCATGCTGTGTGTCACAATTTTGAAAAATAAATAAGATGTTTCCGTATGAATCGCATTCGCCAGGCATAAGAAAGGTTGCCCTAATTGACTACTTACAATTGTAGAATTACTTTGTCCTAAAGAAAAGAAACAACTCCGACCTGAACGAGTTCGGTCTCGTGGTCAAGAGCGAACTCGTAGAGCTTGCTTGCGACCGGATTTTATTCATACGTAACGTAGGTGATGCATAAATGGTTGTCCACCGCACATGCTCATCACGTAATGAGAATCCACTTTATTTTCTGATGAATCGAGTTAGATAAGCCTATCAAGGGTTAAAAAAACCTTTTAATCGTGATTTTATTCCATTCCGAGCAGTCAAATGTGAGATCTTATTTATCCGTTATTGGGATGGAGACTATCAAGGAAAAGAGAAAGGAGAGGAAAGGAGGGGAAGAGAATGGACAGAACCCATGAAAAATTTTAATTTTTTATAGAGGGATCAGAGGGAAAAGAATTTAAATGTTAATTGACTATATTACCCTTTTATATGAGTTTTTTAACGAAAAAGAAAAGAACAATATTCCGTTACTATATTTCGTTTTAAATATTTCACCTCCATTTAACCTCGACCTGAATTTTTAAAAAATTGGACTGTGGGAGAGAGGAAAATGAGGTAAAACTTTTACCTCCATTTACCTTCACCGCCTTGAAAAAAGGATCGCATTCAAACAGAGTAAAAATTCTGCTTCTCCTACTTCATCTCTTTTTACCCGTTTTACCTCCAAACAAGTTGTTAGGCCAGGAAAAGAATACTGTCAACATCTATATGGAATATCTCAGTAATTTTTTTTATCAGTAATGTCTCACTAATTTATATTTAAACACGAAAAGTTATGTTTGGGAAGGGTTTATATACGAGTTTCATTGGATAATATATATATATATATATATATAAAATAACATCGGAAATCTTATGTGTTTGTCGATTCTTGCGAGTGAGTTCTAAATATTTTAAAATGTTAAATTGAGTCATATATGTTTTTCGCGTTACAACATCGAGTCCATTCCGTCACCTACCGTTACTTTAAGCTGACGTGGCGCTGACGTGTGGCAGTAATTCGGATTGGTTAAGGTAGTATAACGCGTATCATTTTCTCAAGTAAGATTCTTATTTCGGATTTTATAAATGATAAAATATATGATTGAAAGAGTTTTATCTCTTAATAAGTCAGTCATGACCTAAACTTAAACAATCAAATTCCATTAAATTTCGGAATTGAAAATAATGTAAGCCTCAAAAGTGGCACAATAACGTTACTTATACCGGTGTGGTGGAAAAATTCTTAGGTGAGTTGAGATTACGAATGACGTGATAAATTTAACTAATGAATGTTCGATAAGTAAGTAAATGATTTAAACTATGATTAAAAAATGAATATTACAATTGAATAAAAAAAGGTGATTTAATACTTAATGATAACATGATAAATATTTATTGATAGAATTCATAAATTATGTGGTGAGTTGAGCTCATTTAAGAATCTATTGATGTGATGATTGTAGCCAACCCAAAGTTTTGGGGTCCTTTCGACTAAGATTGTTCTTTGCTCATACAGAAACCTATCGTTCTAGAGGTGGATTCAGACTCTATAAGAGAATCCTATCTGATACAAAAATCTAAGTCTTTTATATAAGAAATGACAAATAAAAATACAATACGTTTACAGAGAATGTAATATGTGTGCAGACTTGTTGGCCAGCTAACCTCTTCGTTATACTTATAATATCACTTTGACTCACCTGCTTTCTCGAATCAGATCGCTTATGTTATGGGACGTTTATGGGGTCATTTTATCTTCTTGTCTTGTTTAGGTTTCTCTTTTATAAGTTTCAGCTCCATATTTGATCGAAAAAACTATCGCTATGCAAGTTGGATTCATAGCCCTAGCTGAACTCGGGGCAAGTCTCGAGTCACCGGATGAGACCCGAATCAATCGAAAACTGTATTGTCCGTTAACCGTCATCCTCCTCGAACGTTAATCAGTTGATAACATGTTTCTAGAACCATGATGGTGAAAACATGTTTCTAGAGCCATGCATTTGGATGTAATCCCACACACGTACTCAACGACGTTGCCATAGTTGAAAGATTTGCTGCTACAAAGGATC
>JAOYND010009677.1:0-12677 GCA_025802135.1 Lagerstroemia fauriei | reverse complement strand
GGCCCCGGCTACACGCTCTTTGATTTTTCTCATTTTATTTTTCGCCTGTTGTTCGTGAAATTTCTAAAATTTCCTCCCTATTGGGAAAAATGAAAAAAAAAATTCTATTTTTTCATCGCATATAAACATTATATTCATAAATTCAATAGATCCGACTGAACTAAATTCGAGCCGGGTGACCTCAAAGGATGTAAAACTTTCACAATGCGAATTTTCTGTATTTATAATATTTAAATTCGAGACAGAAAAAAATGTTAAATTATCTCAACCAGCTCATGTCAGTATTTTCCACCTTAAATTTTGTAAACTGTATTATACTGATGGTCCCTAATAAAAACTATTATCTCTTTGGTTTTGCTTTTATTTTGTAAATTAATCATTATGCGTAAAATTTTAATTTTGAATAATCATTAAATTTTGACAAAAAAAAGAATAACCATTAAATTAAAAAAAACAAGAATATAATGATAATTTTATCATATATATGAACCATGTGCTCATTTTTTCCTCCCTCGCTCAGTCACTCTCACTCTTTTTCTTTTTCTCTCTCTCCTTGATGTCGTGTTCATTTTTTCTCTTCTTTTCTACCCTTTTATATTATATAAAAAAACCACTTAAATTTCTTCTGATTAATTTATTTTGGATTTTCGTAATCAAATTACGAGAAAATTATATTATTAATTATAATTAAAATTTTATCACGAATTATGTACAAACTTTTTATTATTAGTTTTGTTAAATAATAAAAATTCATACATAACATCGATTATATTCCAGTACTATTATATTATTCCTACCTGGAGTTGAACAAACACGTATTAGATAAAATAAAATTGGAGAGTTGCGAGAGCTGTAATAACTTTTTATAGTCCTACGAGTTTATCCTATCATATGCGTTTGTTAGCATGCATTTAGAACAATAAGGATTAATCAGATAAGATTTAGATATCTCGTATTCTGCCGTATTAAAAATATTATTGATAATTCATTGTAGCCTTGAAAACTCTGTTTCTTTACCTCACCAAACGGTTATGATGAGTTATTAACTTCAACCATTAAAATTAAAATATCAAATATAACCAAATCGTCATCCCACACTTTAGCATTCCTATCCAAGAAAAGGTGATTGAGCTTTCACTACGCCATTATCTTGTAACCATCAATATCAATATCCGATGCCTTCATAACCCTTTTTGAACTGTTATTCGAACAGGTTGTTGTTCGAGAAAATTTGTATTAGCGGCGTAATCGGACCTCGTCTACAAGTCGAAGCTCAATCCCCTCGGAAAGATTGTGCTCTTGCTTTGATTGCAGAACTTTATCGAGTACTTCTGAGTACATTGAAGTAGTGAACAAGTTTTTTGTTTCGGTATGCACCAATAATATATGGGAAGTCTTTTGGGTATCAATCTAATACAGTTTGACTCAGGTCGGCTCACCAAGAAATAAAACTCTCATAGCGTGAGTTTTCTCTATTTACAAATACTCGAATCTAAGACTTTTCCTTAAGGAGATCAAGTGTCGAACTATTTGAACCAACTTATCATGTTGATTATTAGCGAACGAGTTAGATAATCATTTTTAGGTGTATATATATAGAGATGCAAAGCTTCTTTTAAACCACCAGCAAGCCTATTGATCCAAGCATTATTAAGTTCACCTTGAATATTTCCTCCGTAACTTCTTTTACCTTGGCCCGCAATCCCTCTTGTTTGCATTGCAAATTAATATTTAAATTGATAAAGGAATTAATTGAGAAGGGGCAAAATGGTCTTTCAAGTCTCACAAATAGATCCAGGCCATCCATCACAGGACACGTGGTAACCGGAAAAATTGCCGATCAATAACTGATCATATTAATTACTACAATATCCTTCTGATGCACCTATATATATCCAGATAATCACGATATTTCTCAGATCTTATCTCTCATCCTTCATTACATTCTCTCAATTTCCTTTACCAATTGCAAGGTGGTAAAGACCATCGATGGTGATTTCAAGGTTGTCCGTTGCCTGACAATTTGATTTGACCATCCAGATAATCGGTTTTTCACAATCCCAGTTAGTTTTTTGTTTTAAACTTTTTTTAGAGTTAAAGAAACTAGATCGAAAAGTAGGACCTGACTATTTATTAAAAAAAAAAGGTCCACACGTACCAAGACCTTTTTCACCCATACTGTTCAAGTGAGCGGAAGACTTTGTTTCCGAGTGATGGACGAAATGGCATCATTTTCACGATTGGGCGAAAAGACAACTTTGCCCCGGACAAGTTTCATTCATTTATCAATTTTATTGAGGAAGTCATCATTTACGATTTCAGCAAACATTTGCATAATCAAGAAAAAAAATAATTTATAGGGCATGTTCCACTTCTCGCATTAGCTTTACTCTATATTCTGCCATTAACATTCACTCCCATTATGCGTTTATCATGATTATAGTAATATGTTCGATGAATAAACATTATGAATGATAATAATCGATATCGCCAAAATTGATATTCTTCTTATTCGATAATATTGACGTGTTTATATGACTGAGCTTTTTTAAAGTTGTATCCTTTTATATAAAAATAATAAAAATACTGAAAATTCAGCTTAAAAGATGTGTAATTGATAGATAACGTTTTTCAATTTTATACCATCATTTCATCTCTCATGTATAAATTTTTTTCGATCATAGAATATTCATTTAGAAAGATATGGAAGAAATGGGTCAATAATGAGGAGAATGTAAATGAAGAAATATTAAAATTTGTGAGAAATATTATAAATGAAAAAATTGAGGAGAAAGGAAAAAATGATATCTATCAAGGGTTTGAAAGTAGACAATTCGCCTTACTCTCCCTTAAAGGGGTTACTGAACCTCTACTTTAGTATATAGTATAGATTTGAGTGGTCCAGCTTTGTAACTCCATTTAATAATCTTACAAAAAAAATCTAAAATGAAAAAAGAAAGACAAGGTGACATAACATATACTAAATATCAAATTAACTTTATAAAGTTGGTACTGCTCTCAACATGTGACCAAGTGATTATGGGTTCGAATTCCACCAATGGGGTTCACCACATAGAGAAAGTCTTCAGTGGAGCGGTCATACCACGTAAGTAATGCTAACGTAGTATATTTGTCCAATCGGGACTTGACAAGTAATTAATAATTATACAGTTATGATTATTAAATTCTAAAAAATCTTTTAAAAATATAAAAAAAAATTAAATAAATGGTGAAACCCTAATTGAAAATAATATATAAATGGTAAAAAATATGAAAAATATCTAATAAATAGTGAACCATAATTGAAAAATATGTAAATGGTGAATTCTAATTTGACAGATATATCATGTCAACATTGTTTACGTGGTATTATCACTCCACTGAAGACTTTTTTCATCACGTGGCATGAGGAAACACCAATTAAAACATGAAAATGAACAGATTAGTGTTGATCACTCAAGTAGTTACCGTAATTATCACTAATTAACATAATTTAATTGATTATTTCTTACCACGTGTTTGTGAGGTATGACTATTTAAACTTTTTTTCCTTGTACTCCTTTGTTCCCCTTTCCCTCTATCATCCCCTTCTATCCTTACATGTCTCATTTGCACATGGAAAAAAATACCAAATTAATTCAATACAATTGTCTCTATACCGAAGATACAGATGGAAATGTTTTTTCCCAGTATAAAATACACAAAATAAATATTTATTATTTTCGGGAAAAAAACGTCTTAATGAATGTGATATCGACCTTCACGTCGCCAATGGAGACTCGCTCACTTGTTAACAAACTCTTTTAATTCACTGATACAATATACGGATCATCTCGGGAACGATGCCCTAGATCCACTTTTTCTTCAACATTTTTAATTTTATTTTGATTTAAAAACCCTAATTTTATCCGGTGGAGAATTACAATTTGAAAAATTCAAAACAAAAGAAAATAAGTTTAAAATTTTAAATAAGCTAATCCCAGTCAGAATTGCCTTTTTTTCTCTTAAATGGGCGTACGGATAATTTCTTATCCTATAAGAAAACAAATTCTGTAAATTAATTAGCTCAATTAATCTAGAAATTGACTTCAACAAGAGACTACTGTGAAGTTGTTTGTTAGGTGATGATCAAGGAGCTCCAAACTGGTATTTTTCCTTTTCAACCACGTTTATTAGATAATGAATCGCTCTCCACCTCTTTCAATAATTAAAACGAACAAAAACAGAAAGACAAATAGAAGTCTAGGCACTGTTGGATCACGTAACAGTAGTAACGTTGTGATACAGACTGATATAATTCAGTTGTTTGCAACGTTAAAAAAACTTAAATTTTATTGGTCGGTGTCATCATATAAGCATCGTCACGTAATGATATCATTACACGGAAGACTTGGTTCGGGCTTGTAATCTATCCTGTTGACTCGATGATGGTCTTATAAAAATTTAAATTTGCTGAGGTAGGAAAAGGTTTGAACATTTGAAAATTTGAACAGTACAATAGAGTGGACAGCTCCATCTGTGACGAGCCATGACTCACGAGATGGTGAACAAACAGCCCTTCACGTACGTATAAGTGGAAAGACAAAATGACCAAAATACGCCTACTTTTCAAACTAATTACAGAAAAAGACTTCCCACCAATAATTTAGACTTCTGAATGCCTGCGCTGTTGCTTTGGCGCCATTAGATTTAGAAGCTGCTTGCTTTTCTGTAGTCTCCGTGGACTTTCTTGGCTCAATATCCAAATGGATTCATCGATTGTGTCATTTCCATCCTCAGCTCGATTTATTTCTACTTAGAGACATCACGAGGATCATATTTATATATATATATACATATATATATATATATATGAAAAAATTGCACGAGTAATATACATTTTCTTTTGCAGATGTTTCGCTTTAGTGCAATTTTTTTACTTTTATTTCATTTTGATATGTTCTCTTTTAAAATTATTTCTTAATAGTACATTCAATCAATTTTTTTCAAAACGACATTAAATGCTTTTGATGTGGGAAACTGAAGTAGAAGTCACGCATGCATAAATTCTGACATGACTTGCCTATATAATGTTTTTAAATAGAATAAAACTAAAAAAATATATAAAGATATTAAAATTTTATAAAAAGGAAAAATTTTGAAAAGCGTTGAAAATTTTTTACTATTTGTAAAATTTCGGTATTTTCTACAAATCTTTGGGATTTTCTATAGATTTTTCAATTATTTTCAGTATATATTTAAAGAATTTCATTTTTATTTCATCTAAAACATTATTTGTGCACGCCACATCAGCATCTATGCATACGTGTCATCTATGTCAGATTTCCATGTCGGCGATATTTAATGCTGTCAAGCTGGAGTTGATAAAATGTACCATTGAAAAATAATTTTAAAAGAAAATGTACCAAAATGAAATAAAGGAAATGCACTAAAATAAAACATTTGGAAAAAATGTACCACGTGTATATTTTTTTAACTTTAATTCGTATTAATTATGATAACTACTCATGTGATTAATATTAATTTGCTCATTTTTATATTTTAATTAATATTTTATCATGTCACCTGACGGGATAGGATCACGTAATAATTTCTCATTCACATTGTATGGGAGTTACTATCCAGATGTCTCGGTGTGGAGTACAGTGAAATGAGTCAAGGGTACATAATCCGTCAAAAGGGGAACGCAATCCCGATTTACCATGGCGATGGGCATCCCAGTTTGTTTCCCAACTAATCCAAACAATTAATTAAACCTCTTCCTTACTGATAAAAAAAAAAACTAAACCTCTTATTTATTAAAAAATTGTACTCTTAGATAATCAACTTGAATAGCTTGATTATTTTTTATTCACTTCAAGTCGATTAGAAAAGTCGATCCAAATCTTTGGTTCCACTTTTTTGACACCCCTACTTCATTTTTTCGAGTAAACCATTATTTTGATTCTCAATTTGTAGCGAATCATCAATTTAATTATCAAAGTTTAAAAGCCATAACTTTAATTCTTACTGTCTAATTCTGTCAAACAATTTGGTCCTGAAGTTATAACTTTATTTACAGACGCTGACGTAGGCCGCTTCTTGAGATCCCACGTGATAAGTGACGAGTTATGATTGGTTAAAATTAAAAAAATATATAATAAGTAGACCATCAATTAGATCCTTAAATTTGTAGGGAACCATCAATTTAGTTTTCAAATTTTAAAAGCCATTAATTTAGTCCTCACTTTTTAATTTCATTATTGTTTGGCGAATGGCTAATGTATGTTCTCCACAGTTTTGCACTTACATGTATTTTCCCTTTATCAATACCTTTCTCCCCTTACAACATCACAGTATCACAACTTTCTTCACTTCCTTTTCTTCAAAACCCCTAATCCTAACTCCTGAAGTCGAAACTTGCAGAAATACTAGAGGTAAATTAAAATCCTAAAAGTAAAATTCATACTTTTTCTCTTTAAAATTGAGTTCAAGGACTTTTTTGTGTTAATAAGAGACAAACGTAATTTTGAATTCAACGGACACCTCTCCCAATCGTAACTTTGAATTCAATTAACACCTCTTCCATTTGAGATGTTAATCAACATGGTAACGGACACTACACGATTCGAGAGGGAGCGAAAATTGAATTGGGGTACATGGCCGTCCTGACAGAAGTGACGGTTGAAGGAGCCGAGAAAGGAGACCATGTTATCGGTTTGTAGTTCTCTTATATACTTGTTGAGTTCCTGTTTTTTCGAACTCCGATTTTCACTTGCATCTTTACACAATGAATCCATTTTTATAAATGAGAAGAGCTTTAATGGAGATTCGAGGGATTTTAAGATTTTGAAAGGTAGAAATTTGAGAAATGAATGCCAATGGCTTAAGAATTTGATAAACAATAAATGGAAAATTAGTATTTTTAGATGCTTTTATCTAATTACTATTGTCATGTGGTATTATAAGCCCAAAATTAGCTGATACTGTCTCCATTACTTGGACCAAATTATCCGATATGATTAAATAATGATGACTAAATTATTGGCTTTTAAATTTTGAGGATGAAATTGATAGTTCGTTACAACTTTAAGGACTAAAATGATAATTTACTCAATTCATTGTTTATGAAAATAATTTTATCCAATTATTGATTGCAACGTGTCATGTGGGACCACGAAAAGCATCCGTCACCGTCCACGTCAGTGTCCGTGAACGGCATTATAATATCTGAACCGAATTATCCAACGAAAATAAACAGTAATGATCAAATTGATGACTTTCAAATTTTAAGATTTAAATTAATGGCTCATTACAAATTTGAAGACCAAATTAAAAATTCACTCTCTTTTTTCCTGAATTGAATGCCCACATCATCAATACATTGGATCTATACAAGAATTTCTCCATAACCATGTACGAGACGACTTTAGGACGTCGCATATTCTTCCAACCAAATGGTCAACTCGTTCTCTTATCGCCAGGCCACGTGTCTCCAAGTCGATTGCATTACGTATGCTGCCAACGTTTGCATCCTGCCGCCAGACTCTGTAAATTAGGTTTAATTGCAGAAGTTCAACTCAAACATCAGGCTCTGATAAATTTGCTCCCTACAAGTTCTTTTTATAATGATTTCCCCCCCAAAACTATACACCATTTGAGAACTTCCCCGTTTTTAAATGGATATGCTGACAAGTCCATGCAATAAGAGCAAATCTTATAAGATCGTAATTTACAATAACGTGGTAAGAAAATATCAGTTAATTTACTTTGATTAATAATAATTATAGTAACTGGTCTGATAATTACTACTAATTTACGCATTTGTTGCAATTTAAAAAGTGATTTCTCATGTTACATGCATGCGGGGTAGAATCGCTTAAGAATTTCTCATCAAATAGCACATAGCATGCCTGCAAAAAAACAACCTAGTACACACAATATGAGTATAGAATCTCATTTATTCACAATACAACTGAAGTATTTGAGAAATGATAAATTGCATCGATATATATATATATATATGACTATGCTAAAATCTCCATCAATTTGATGAAAATTTTCTGTTTATGCTGCATGATACCCCAGAAGTTTAACAAAGAGATCATACTTATTGTAGATTTGAGTCAAGTCTAATGGCCAATTTGGTAGCCGTAATGGGCTATTCCATTCACGAACCATTACATATGCGATACCTAATACATGGTTTGGTTGCAATTTGTGTTCGTAATAGGCTATTAGGATTCGGGCTCAATTCCAACTCATATGTAATAACTATTACGGATCTTAATATATGTAATTCTTATTACGAACCGATTCAATATGGCCCGTAATGGATTTTATTATCTGAATTATTATTGTTGCCCCTCAAAATTTTAAAAATTATAAGATGAACCTAAAAAAAGGACTATTCATGAGTTTTATATATAAATCTTAAGGTTTTTTTTCGTTATTTCATTTCATATATTTATATTTCTAATTAAAATTTTATGATTCATTACTTATTACCAAACAAAAGATATTAATCAATTTGATTCCTCCTCAATTCATTTATATGTCTATTACATTCATCATGAATTACTCGTCAATTACATTCACTGCTACCAAACGCGTAATAAGTAATTAACGAGTAACAATTTTTCAATTATGAATTTTTTTTCATTTACAAGGTTCGAAATCCGAAATTTTATTTAAGGAAAATAATCATAAAAGTATCACAACCCAACGACGGTGGCTATTTGATGAATTTTAAATTATCGAGTTTGAGCAATTAGAGAATAAAAGTTGAGTGGCTAATTTGTTGAATGGAGAAACTTGTTTTGGAAGCCGGCAATTTTGATTCTTCCTTGTACTCTGACCGAATCCGACACGTGGTTGCCAATGATAAACGCTGCGTACGGAGAAAACATGGATCGTAGAGCACTTGATTATTCTCTCGATATCCTCTCTGGGACGGTGAGAGGCGGTTGTGTGTGTAACGTGCGGGCGTATCTACGCGGTAACCTCTGAACCTGTCGTGAGGGCCGACGTAATGGTCGGCGAAGACTTGAGCGACGTGGAACATTTAGTTACACATAAAAAAAAAGTGAAAAGAGAAAAAATATAGAGTATAAGGAAAAATATAAAATTTGGCATCGAGTTGCATGTCGCAAAAAGAAGTTATATAATATATAAATTTGGATGGCATTTTAATTCATTTTTCTTTCTAATGTTAACATGGATTGGAGATTACCAAAGCTATATTCAAATAAGCGAGATATTTTTAATTGATCATACCTCGTCACATGACGTGAGGAAACATCATTTAAAATATGACAAATGAGTAAATTTGTATTAATCACTTTAACAATTACCATAATTATTACTAATTAAAGCAATTTGATTAACTTTTTCTCATCACGTCATTGTGAGGTTGGACCGTCCAAGATTTTTTCCAAACAAGCACGTTATATCTGGTCAGTTTGAGCTTTCTCAAGATCATAAACCAAGGATGATTTTAAGAGAAGGCGAGAGACATGATTATTCTCTTAATCTCGAAAAAATTTTATTACATTTTATATAAATTTTACTGATTTATTTATATTTTTATTTGATTCCTTTATTTTATCTCCTTAGAATTTGTTCTTTAACCCTGCACCGAGTTTCGCCTTGCGGTTACGACTTCTAGATCCATTCCTGGCATGGCATTAACTACTTTGCCAACAGTTAACTAAAAAAAAAATTAAAAGTATAGGCAAATAACTGGAGGGACTGCTTGGGTCTTAATTTTAAAGGGAAAAAGTACATCATCAGCACTTATTTATTTATTTGTTTAGGTCCCTAATTATAAATTAAAAAAACTTTATGTTTTGGTCCTTGCAAGAGAGTAGTTATCTGTCAGGCCCAACTAGCTAAACAACATCTTGGTCGAGCCTTAGAAGTGCTTTTTTTTTTTTTATGACGCAGATTTTATCCTGCGGCTCCCGGCCAACCTTTGAGTATGTCCACCGGATAACCCACTCATAAGACTGCGCTATATGGGGTTCCAACTGTTGAACTTGGGGAGCTTTCCCAATTCAAGTGCACTTCTTGACCACTTTCTCTGGCTCTGGTAGGCTTTAAAAGTGCTGTTTTATTCAATCTCCTACTACCGATTGTGATTTAATGTGTTCAAATGGTATTTCTCATCAGATGCAAATTAATTGAGACCTTCAAATCTTTAAATTTCTTTTTTTGGTATATAGAGGGTGCACATAAACCTAGAAATGGTATAAAAAAGAGAGAATAAAAACGGTACAAGGAAGTCACACGAGTGAGGTTGAACCTAGGACCTTTAGATTATAAGACAAAATTAATACCAACTATAACAAGTCCCCTTTCTCGAATCTTTAACTTTTTGTTATCAATTTCTTGGATTGAAAGATGGAGCATTGATCACTTTTAACTTTTCATATTTGCGCTTTGTATATAACAATTAAATTTATAGAGATAAAGACATCGGGAGCACTATATATTTATCTATTCTTGCAAGTGAGTCTTAAATATTTCAAAATGTTAAATCAAGTCCTATATGTTATCTACGTTACAACATCAAGTCTTTTCTGTCACCTACCATTACCTTAAACTGACGTGTATCAATGCTACGTCAGTTTAAAGTAACGATAGGTGACAGAAAAGACTCAATGTTGTAAAGTGAAAAACATATAGGACTTGATTTAACATTTTGAAATATTTAGAACTCACTTGCAAGAATCGATAATCATATAGGTATCTTTGTGTCATTTTCTCTAAATTTTTAATAACCCTTATATTTGAAATTAAATTAGGGTAAAATAGTAAATCTAATAGGTATAACTACTCACTCACATTTTTTTCTCTCCAACCACTTACCCTCCTCTATTCTTTTACTTTCTGGTAGGTTTTATTTATTCTTTTTTGTATATATTAATTGTATTTATTCACTCTCTTTATTTATGTATGAATGTGTAATTAATTACTTTTATTGATATAATATGTACCGTGTGTAATATGAGTTTCGTGTCTAGTTTTATTTATCACATATGCAATTATATATGAGGTGCCACGTAACAGAAGGCTTAAATATGAAAAAAAAGGGGAAAATTGGTTCATTAATTAATTAATGATGCAATCATTTAAAATATGAGATTAGGAACCAATAAGAAAAGATACCACATTCTATCTTAGTCATTAGGCCGATTTTCGGAACTAATTGGAGAGTATTATGCCATTTTTTTGCCTCTTGAAAATAATAGGATCTGGTTCGAAGCCTGCATTTCAAGAGTTTCTTTCATTTCATGACAAGTGATCCTTTGTAAGCTAAATACAAGAATTAAGTAGAAGTCTAGGAGTTCATTGATTTCTGTACCTGTATTCTGTGTCAAAACTCTTCCAAAACGAGGGAACATTTTTTTTAAAACTTGTCATTTAACTACTGTAATTAGGGCTGGCAATATGTGTCATGTCGTGTCTAAATAGATTCGTGTTAAAAGTACCTCAACTATTATACGACCCGTTTAATAAATAGGTCAAAAATTTCAAACACGAAACGACACGTTTAAAACTGGGTTGACACGACACGACACGGCACGTTTAACCCGTATAATTAAATATATGTGGTAGAATTATAATTTTAACTTAATATTTTTAAATGGGTTGATGGGTTTGACACATAAACATATTATTAAACGGGTTTAATCGTGTCGTGTCAGGTTACTTGGATTTAACCCGGTTTAACCCGTTTATGTAAACGGATTACATGGGTCAACCCGTTTAGACACGAAACCCATTTATGGTCGACCCGAACCGGCCTAGCTCCGTGTTGTATTGTGTCGGATTATCGTGTCGTATCAAAAATTGCCTCAACTAAATATTCTTACTCTTTTATGTTCGTCTCGGTCCCCAGGTGACTGGAATTCTGAATTTTAATTTGCAGTAAGCAACTGGATGGGGCACATACATACATGATTCAATTATTTACGGACTATTTTGAACTTGCTATCTTCATAAAATCCAAAAGAAAAAAAATAACCTTAAAAATAACTTGATTATTGGTTTGGCAATGCGGCTCACTGATTGTTCATTTTTTTTTTCATTTTACCAAACAAAATAAATGATGAAGATCCACATCATCGTCCCTTGGAAATGTACTAGCTAAGAGCTGATCATTCTTTCTGAAGGTTCTTTAGGTAATCAGTAATGGGCTGGGCATTCACTTTCCGCACCACTCTCTCACAGAAGGCCCATTCCATAATTCATTACCCACTTAAGTAGGAAAAAATAAAATCACCAATTTTCATCTTTTTCTTATATGTATTGCTAGACACCCACCTATGTTATGGACATAATTGTTAATCATGTAGTCGGTTTTAATCATACTATTTTTATTTATAATAATATTTTTATAATATTGTTAAATTTTATAGAACGTGTCATAAATAAATAAATATAAAAATATAATTAGAAAAAATAAAGCCAGAGTGTATTTATAACTTTAAGTGGTAGTTATACTTTAAAAATTGATTGTATAACTTGAATTCCACTTGTCATTTTTTATTGGTTCAAGAATATTTTAAGAAATTCAAAAACGAGATCAACTACCTATTCTGTTCCCGTAAAATGACAAACGTTACCTGCATTGTCATCTCTATCATTTTTCACACTGTCTTCCACCTTTTGGAGTGCTTTGCAGGCCCGGCCAC
>JAOYND010009470.1:0-12685 GCA_025802135.1 Lagerstroemia fauriei | reverse complement strand
ACAAGGCCGATGATAGAAATCAACGAGGACAGGACCGAAACGGAAATCTCGAGAAATTCTCGGCTAAACCGAACTTACAGATGATGATGTGAAGGACTCGATTAATAAATATCTGTCACATCAATAGAAATATCAAATCATATTTAAAAAATAAATATTATTAATGAATCGAGAAAAAAATGATTTGAGACTTTTCTTTATATTATCAAATAACTTTTGGAGGAGAGAGCCAAGAATAAAAAACAAACTCGATGATAGAAATCGATAAAATTTCTATGTGAACTGAGCTCATAGATAATATGGTGTATTAGACCAACGAATATTTTACATACCAACAAAAATTTCGAATAATATTTAAAAATAATTATTATCAATAAATTGAGAAAAAATGTGACTTTTTTATTATCTTATCAAATAACTATTGGAAGAGCTCACAAATGAAGTGGTGAGATCCACTCACGTAGATATCCAAACTTCTCGAAAGTCAGAATAGTCCTCATCTATATAATATATTAATTGATAGATTATGAAAATGAAACAGACAAGTCCCTATTAATTTTGGAAAATGACGGATGGAGCAAATAATGATACTAATTACAAAATTACGAAAACATGCTTCTGCCCTCATTTCATGTCTAACTGGAGACCTCGTCGAAAACATAAATTCAGTTCCTGAATACTAAAGTTAAGGTAATTTGTTCTTTGAGTGAGTTTTGTAATACTTTCAGCAGAGTATTTTCTTTCTTCTTCTTTATGCGTAGAGCCGATTGATGCATACAATTTTTTCAAAATAATCATCTCTCTATTTTATCATGCGTTGTTTTAGATGGTGCTCAGCTTTAGTTCGGTTCACCAAGAGATAGAAGTTCGGTGTTGACTTCTACTTTGCTGTTATTGTATCATGGAAGATAGACGTCTATGTATCCTCAACACGATTGAGATGAGACAGATTCATCTTAAGAAAACTATGACTATCATACGTCTCGACTTGTTCTATTATAATTATTATACTATTGTAGTATGACTTTGTGTCATAAATTTTAGTTTACAATTTCAGTTTTATTTTCATTGCCATACGAGCTTATATATTATTATACTCTCGAACTAACAATCTTAATTTACTTTGTTGTGATCTCAGATGGCTTCAGAAGATACTCCTACTACTGTTGCTGTCAATGACATAACTACGGCCACTATTGTGGTTAAGGGCTCGGTCCCTGCCCCTGCTGCCCCCTGCTAGGTTCAACTGCCATGCCTGCTATTGTTCAATGAACATAGCGAAAAACCTGATAAGTTCAATGGGTTGAACTTCAAGGATGGTAGCAAAGGATGCTGTTCTATCTTAACACTTTGAATTTTGTGGGATTCTTGATTGAGGAAGCTCCGAAACTTCCGAAAGAGTATTGGATGCCCAGGCTCTGCATGCAGTGGAAGCCTGGAATCATTGAGATTTCTTGTGTAGAAATTATGTTTTGAACGGTCTGCACGATTCACTTTATAATGTATATTGTATGTTTAAAGCAACAAAAATCCTGTGGGAATCCTCGGACTAGAAATATAAGACAGAGGTTGTTGACACAAAGAAATTTGTAGTCGGACAGTTCCTCGATTATAAAATGGTGGATTCCAAAATGTTAATTAGTTTGGTACAAGAAATTCTAGTCATCTTGCATGAGATTCATGTAGAAGGCATGGTACTGAGTGAAACCTTTTAAGTGACTGCTATCATTGGGAAACTGCCACCCGGATGTAAAGATTTCAAGAACTACTTTAAGCACAAACGAAAGCAGAGGACATTGGAGGACCAGACTGTTAAACTTCGTATCGAAGAAGACAACAAAGGGTCTGAGTGGTTCATTCCTACAAGTGCTAAGGTAAACGTGATGGAGCATGGGCAAGGCTCAAAACCCAAAAAGAACAAGGTCAATCTCAGGCCGAAAGAAGGAATTTCCAAGAATAAGTTTCAAAGAAAATACTTCAACTGCATCAAGAAAGGTAACAGATTTGTGAAATGCGATTTCAGAAAAAGAAGAACCCTGATGTGTACAAGGTTGATGCTGTTGCCCGAGACATTCAGATATCAATCTCTCAACTATAGCTTCTTAGGTGAATTTCATTGAGTCCAATCCAAGAGAGTGGCGGATTGACACTGGAGCTACTCGACATGTTTACTCCAATAGGGTCCTCATTACAATCTGAGCCGATCAATTCTACTGTTCAACATCAAGGCAAGATGGAGCTAAAAATGACCTTTGGGAAACTACAAACTTTGAACAACATGTTGTACGTGCCGGAAATTTGGAAGATTCTGATGTTGGGTTCATTGCTGAATACACATAGATTCAAGATGGTGTTTGAGTCGGATAAAGTAATTTTGTCTAAATCTAGAATGTATGTGTGTAAGGGCTACATGTGTAATGGGCTTTTTAAACTCAATGTGACTACATTTATCAATAAAGTTGATAATGCTTCTACTTACTTGCTTGAGTATTTCAATTTGTTGCATGATAGATTAGGACATGTTAATTTTGATTTGATGCGAAAATTAATTAACATGAAACACATACCGAAATTCCAGATCAATTTGAATCACAAGTGTGAAATTTGTGTCGAGGCAAAATTAACGAGGTCACTTTTTAAGCTGCCAAAAGAAACGCCGAACCACTTAGTGACATTTGTGACTTGAGGTTTGTGCAAATGAGGGGTAATTCAAATTTTATTACCTTTATTGACATAGCATGAAATATTATTATGTGTATTTGCTTAAGAGTAAAGATGATATCTTGATAAAAGAAATAAAGTTGAGAATCAACTTAAATTTATTATCTTCATCAACTATGATATAATTCAGTATAGACATGTACCTCGAATGTTCTCACCCATTATCAATTCAATACTCTCTTGAGCAAATTTATAAAATTATCACATTAATTCCAAGTCAATAAAAGATTACCTCAACGAAATATTCTTGACAATTATAAATTTTGTTTCATGATTATCACATATCTTTAATATGGCATGAAGATTATGAAAGTACAAGCAACAAATCCATTTACCATTCTTTGCATTTCGAAAGGAAAAAAAATATTTATGTATGAGTCAACATGTACCCCATATATTCATTTTATTTAACGAAATAGTGTAAATTTTAATGTTGTTCCCTGTCTATATTATTCGCTATATTCTTTTTTTTTGGGTGTGCAGAGAATGTACGTAGGTATAAAAAAGGAGGAAGAAGAAGGGAATAAAAGGGGCACAATAAGTCCCACGAGTGAGATAGAACCTAGGACCTCTAATCATAGGACGAGAGCAATACCAATTGTACTAAGCGCTCTTGCTCCATATTCGCAATATTCTATCAAGACATATCTCATAAATTTTTTTCGTATTTTAAATCAATCATAATTGAATAAGCAACACATGAACATACCTTGAAGAATTTATTCTTGCCAACTACATGAACATACCTCGAAATTGGGGGCAAGACATTTCCAGTAAAAAATTTTGATGAATAGTTCCCTGAAATGTTGTAGTGTGACTTTAATGAAAATATCCAACCCTGAGATACAATGCTCATGAAGAGAATCATGGCTGCAAATATGAAAAGGAAATATAGAAGAATAGAAAATAGAAATTGAAAGTGTTTGTGCGTGTTTCAATCATATCTACTCTTACACATAATACATATATAAAGATGTTGAAAAATCACGAGTGAATAGACACATTTATTCGAAAAGTCACAGTTGAAGGATCGTATCTCTTTAATTCAATTTTAATTTTTCATCCAAATATTTGTCCCGAAGACAACTTGACCGTTGCTTCGTATGCAATTTAAAAAGTTGCCTTTAATATTGGCAACTTATCGTTGCTAATTCTTTTT
This sequence comes from Lagerstroemia fauriei, assembly GCA_025802135.1. Lineage (NCBI taxonomy): Eukaryota > Viridiplantae > Streptophyta > Magnoliopsida > Myrtales > Lythraceae > Lagerstroemia > Lagerstroemia fauriei. The sequence continues at coordinate 8,805 of JAOYND010009470.1, read as the reverse complement.
TATTTTTAAATTATTATTAGTATTATTAGTAACCATATTTTATTATACAACAGGATCAAGATGAAGGTCGTGCAAATCCTATTGAAAATTCAATTGTGCAGGACCTTGCCATTTTTGTGAAGGCCCAAACCACAAGACGGAGGATTGTAGACAATTTACAAATTTCTATTGTATTACTACAAGGACATCTTCCACTAGAACAACTGCAACCACAGATAGAGAGTCATTTAAAAATGAGTCTTCATCACAGTTGATAGTTAAGACTGACTTTGAAGCTCTTGTTAACTATTTTTTATCCAAAACAGGTTCTACTCATATTATAATTACTTCCTTATGAGGTAATCATTCTTGGTATATTGATTATGGTTATGGAAATTATATGACATCTAATCCTTCCCTTTTCTCCTATAAAATAACCACCACAATACTTCCTATTATCGATATCGCAATTGGTCATCTCTTAAAGCAAGTCATAATGGCGGCATTTCTACACCAAACCTTTCCACATTTAATGCCTATTTGGTACAATTTTTATCGTTAAACCTTATTTCTATAGGCCAACTATGTGACTTAGGTTTTGAACTTCATTTTTCTAATAAAGATTGTACTGTACTGGATCCTCAGATGGAGCAAGTCATTGGAATAGGCAGTTAGGTATGATGCCTCTTCGTGTTGACTTCCTTACATATTCCTTCATCCATTGCAGCTACAGTGACTTCCGTTTCATCTAGCACATGGCGTAGTCGTATAGGTCATATCTCTCCTGTCAAACTGCAACATTTAATCACTAGTGTTCTCTTGGAACTAAGACATTGTCTATTAGGAAAACAAAAAGACTTTTTCCCATTCAATAAAAGCACTTCTATTGCAACTGAGACATTTTATTTAGTACATTCTAATGCTAGAGGGCTAGCACCTGTTCCAATTAAATGTGGTAATCATTACTTTGTTATTTTTATTGATGATTATTCACATTATACAGATTTATTTAATGAACAATCACTCTTAACTACGTCAAATCTATCATGATTTTAGTAACATGTTGAAAACCAATTTTCAAAACGAATTAAGTTTTTTCATTCACATAATGCTGGTAAATATCATGATTCCTTCATTTATTAAGCTTCTAAAAGAACATGGTATTGTTGCTCATAGATCATTTCCAGGTATGTCTTAGCAAAATGGTCATGAAGAACGCGAACTAGGCCATATTCTTAATATCATTCGTGCCATGTTGCTTACCGCTTCCCTCACAGAGTCATTTTTGGAAGAAGTAACCCTTTTTGTGGTCTATAATATTAATAAGGTACGTCAACTACACTTAATAATCGAATTCTCTCTAAAATATTATATGTTAAAACTCCCCAATATATTTGGTTGTGTGTGCTTTGTTCTTCCATATCCTCATGAATGTAACAATTGCCACCATGCTCTAAGTTATGTTGTTTTCTAGGCTATGGCATAGAGTATAAAGGCTTAGGAATACAAAATATTCACCAGTCTCTCTAGTTGACATCCTGGTCCATCTAAGTTTAATCGGCTATTTACCAATTCGTATATAGATCTTCTTCCGAAACCCCTATCTATTACAAAAAGTCATGACTCATCTGAGGACCTTGGCCCTCCTAATGATCCTGCCCTAGAAAAGGCTCTTGTATTAATGCAACCTTTTCCGCCTCATTGATTCACTAAGGTAACAGAACCACCTAAACACCTTCGTGACCTTTACTGTTATAATGCTCTTGCTATCTTATATGAGCACACCTTTTTTTAAAGAAATTTTGTGAGCCCAAAGGGCCCCAGCCCACAAGCCCATTAATGCCTTTAGAATCAATCAGGCCCAAAAAATCAATTTTTTATTCTTTTCCTCCACAGGCTAAGAATCCCATATAATTATCCACTTAGCTTTTCATTCTGCCATTCAAACCAAACTCACCGAACAGAGACAGAGAGTGGAGAAGAAGAGCAGAGGCCAAGAGGTTCTAAGAGAAATAGGTAAGAGGAATATGATGTAAATAAGATTAATTTCAAGTTTAGTAGATTTTATTACTTGAAAGTATATTATAGTTGGTATGATTTAGGTATAAAAGTACGATTAATAGGATATGTGAAGGTTATAGGGTAGATCATGGTGGAGTAGATTAAGTTCCATAAGTATTATTATGATTATTTTTATTTAAATACATATGTGACTATATTATATATGTTCGTATACGTTGATTTTTACTACGATCAATATGATAGGAACTGATGAGATCCAAAATAGGCCTCCCGAGAACCAAGATCAGTGAAGAATCAGTTGAAGGGGTGGTGAGTATTTTATTCCATTATAAAATGGAGCTCTCTATATATATGAACTATACTACATGATTATTATATTAATATAATTGTTATGCAATTACGAAAAATAGGAGGTGTATATATATATATATATGATATTAATGAGTAAGAGTATGAGATTTATGGATTGGAAAATGATGAAATATAGTTATTGAGATGAGTTATGATTGATTGGTTGATGTAGCCATGGGTGTTACACCGCTGATCCGACAGGATATAAAACGGGCGACCGACCACTGATCCGGCAGGATATAAAATGGACGACCGATCACAGTACCGTTACAACTCTTCGCAAGGTTAATGCGGCCCTGTAGCTACTTATTGTTTGTATTGGATTCCTATGTGTATAATTTACATATAAGAATATGTATTATCGGAATGCGTATGTGTAATAAAGTATATTATGAGGAATAATATGATGGTAATACCAAGAGTTCAGTTCGATGCAGATTGTATGATTAAAATGTTGAATATTTTATATATAGAAGTTCATTTTATTTTAGAATGATTTACTCACTGAGCCCGCAACTCACCCTTTGCGATATTTTTCTTTTCAGCTAAGTAGAAGGGGATGAGTCGCTTCGAATAGCCATTTTGTTTTGGGATCATCTTGAAGCCTTTTGTATTTAGGTCCTAACGGTAGGTAAGTTAGAATTATAATAGTTCCGTATATAATGTTACGACCTGAACCTTTTGGTTGAGATTATTTCTGGATGGTCGAAGGATAATATATGGTTGTGAATGTGATGCTGGAGTAGACATTATCTGAATTGGTATTATAGCAGGTACATGTTTAATGTGGAACGTGACAAAAACAAGGGGAAACTTTGTCAAATTTTCGGGTCATGACAATTTTGGTATCAGAGCCTAGGTTATTAGATTCTGCAGACATAAGTTTTAGTTGATCTCCGATGAATTAGGAGGATTATTTTTCTTGGGAGGCCCTAACTATACATATTGATATATTTATAAGATATTTCCGTTTTGATTAGGAAACTAGCCATGGGACCTAAACGTACTAGACAAATTTGGCTGAGACTGCGTCCAGTAGATGAATTGGGCAATCAGAATGTGCCTCAAGACGTGGCAGAAAGATCGAGTTTCTCAGGTCCCACCTCAAGAATCTCCTACAATCCCTACAGCCCCTACTAGACCTGATGTGCAAATTCATCAAACTTTATTAGTTATGAATTGTCTCGTTGAGCAACAGGCCCGCCTAGTGGAGCAGCAGGCCACTTTCTCTCAACAGCAACTAGCGACACAACCGGGTACTTATACTGCTCCAATGGAATCACAGAGGATACCTTATGAGAGTTTCCAGAAATTGCGTCCTACTACCTTCTCAGAGAGTGCTTATCCAATAATGGCAGAAAATTGGCTGGGTGACATGGGAAAGATTTTCTCAATCATGGGAGTTACAGATACCCAACGAGTGGCGCTTGCTGCATTTATGTTGGCTGGTGATGCTAGATATTGGTGGGAGGCCGCTCGAAGGCGTTTAGATCCTACTTCAGCGAACATCATAACTTAGGCTATGTTCACTCAAGCCTTCTATGACAAGTATTTTCCGACTTCATATCGGTGTGCCAAGGAGCGGGAGTTTTTGAACCTGAGGCAAGGAGATAGTAGTGTTGCACAGTACGAGTTAAAGTTTATCAATTTATCATGTTTTACCTCCACGTTAGTCAGTGATGAGCCTTCCAGGTGCCGAAGATTCCTAGATGGTCTGAATATTGAGATCAGGTCACATTTATCCGTTCTGAAAATCACAGAACATGCTGATTTGTATAATAAGGCCATAATAGCAAAAGGTGATTTAAAAGAGGAATGTACCTAGAAGGAAATACCAGGCCGAATCAGGCCTAGTAGTTCAACTATGGAGGGAGGTTACTGAGCACCAAAGAAAGGTGGATTCACACAAGGATCATTTTAGGATCAGAAGACTTCTAAGCAACGCCCAGTACCATCATACCACGAGGGGGATTCTGCTAGTCAAGCAGGACGACAATGTCAAAATTGCCCAACATGTGGACGTGCTCACTCAGGTGTTTGTTATGTACAAATGGGAGGTTGTTTCCGGTGTGGACAAGTTGGCCACTTCAAGAATAAATGCCCACAATTCACTAGCAGAGTTCCTACCTGTTTTCAGTGTGGCACCAGGGGACACACAGTAAGAAACTGTACGCAGGCAGTGACTTCTTTTAGTAGTGCTAGTGTGGGCAATGAGGCAAGAGGGAGACCATCACAAGTAAGAGGTCGAGGACAAATGGGTGGCAGTAGGAGCTATCAAGGACGAGGGGGTGGATCGACTGTGAGCTCTGCACGTCAACCTGAGCGACCGATGGTACAAGGGAGAGTATTCACCCTAACAAAGCGTGATGCGAGGGCCACTCCTACGATAGTAACAGGTACAATGACACTCTTTGGTAAACCTGCACATGTACTCGTAGATCCTGGATCTACTCATTCATTTATATCCTTATCATATGCTGTTCATGTTGATGTGCCACGAGAATTTTTGGGTTATAGCATGCAAATAGCGACACCTACAAGAGAAGATATGATAGTGGATGGGATATATCGTAGTTGCATATTGCAAGTTGGGGTTAAGGAGATGTTAGTTGATTTAATTCCCTTAAGCATCCATGATTTTGATGTTATACTTGACATGGACTGGCTTGCATCTCATCATGCATCTGTTGAGTGCTTCAAGAAGGAGGTGGTCTTCAAGATACCAGATGAGGATGAGTTTAGATTTTCCGGTGATCATCAAGGAGTTTCGCATACTTTCATTTCATATCTTAAAGCAACGAAGCTACTCAAACAAGGATGTGAGGGGTATTTGGTTAGCATTTTGGCTACCAATGTTTATTCGTTGAAGATAAGTCAAATTCTTGTAGTACGTGAGTTCCCTGATGTCTTTCCTGACGATCTACTGGGGGTACCTCCAGAGAGAGAAATTGAATTCACCATAGATTTGGAGCCAGGCACTGCTCCGATTTCACATGCGCCTTACCGTATGGCCCCCCGCCAGAGCTCAAAGAATTTAAAGTTCAGCTGCCAGAATTATTAGAGAAGGGCTTTATCAGACCAAGTGTGTCACTTGGGGTGCTCCAGTTCTGTTTGTAAAGAAAAATGATGGCACTTTGAGATTATGTATTGACTACAGGCAGTTGAATCAAGCTACAATACGAAACAAATATCCACTACCATGCATTGATGATTTACTCGATCAACTCCAAGGTGCCACTGTTTTCTCAAAGATTGATTTGCGCTTAGGGTACCACCAATTGAAGATAAAGGATTTTGATATTTCCAAAACTGCCTTTCGTACCTGTTATGGACATTATGAATTTCTGTTTATGCCTTTTGGGTTAACCAATGCCCCTACTGCATTTATGGATTTGATGAATCGAGTCCTCCACTCATATCTTGATAAGTTTGTTGTGGTATTCATTGATGATATTCTAGTATATTCAAGAAGCAGTGAAGAGCATGAACAACACTTGAGAGAAAATAAGCTTTACGCCAAGTACAGTAAATGTGAGTTTTGGCTGGAGCAAGTAGCCTTCCTTGGACATGTGATTTCAGGTGATGGAGTATTGGTAGATCCTACGAAGATTGAAGCTGTTTTAAATTGGAGTTGTCCACTGAATGTGACAGAAGTAAGAAGTCTTCTGGGGTTAGCTGGATATTATCGCAGGTTTGTGGAAAAGTTTTCTCTTATAGCTGCCCCTTTAACTCGATTAACGAGGAAGAATGCGAAGTTTGAATGGGTAGAGCTGTGTGAGCAAAGTTTCCAAGAGCGGAAGAATCGATTAACCACTGCTCCAGTACTTACTATTCCATCCACAGATGAAGGGTTTTTCATTTACAGTGATGCTTCTCATCAAGGTTTGGGTTGTGCATTGATGCAATGTGGCAAGGGGGTAGCTTATGCTTCGAGACAGTTGTGAAATCATGAACAAAATTACCCTACTCACGATCTTGAATTGGCAGCTGTTGTGTTTGCTCTCAAATTATGGAGGCATTACGTATATGGGGTGAAGTTTGAGATCTACATGGATCACAAGAGCTTGAAGTATCTATTCACTCAGAAAGAACTCAATTTGCATCATAGAAGGTGGATAGAGTTAATTAAGGATTATGATTATGTGATCAATTATCACCCAGGAAAATCGAATGTAGTTGCTGATGCCTTAAGCCAAAAATCTTCAGCAACGGAAGCTGGCATGTAGAATATTCGAGCTACTCTGTTCAACGAGCTGAGATCTATGATAGTGAAGTTGGAGGCTACAAAAACGGGGTCATTGATGGCCATCTAGATGTGAAACCAAGATTGATTGATCGAGTTTGAAAGATGCAAGAAGAGGATATGCATTTAATGAAGGTGAAGAGCGAAGTAAAGGATGGGAAGAGATCTGATTTTAGGTTGACATATGATGACACATTGATGCTTGGAGATCGAATATGTGTACCGGATGATAATGAACTTAAAAAAGAAATTCTTGTTGATGCTCATCGTTCACCATATGTGATGCACCCTGGGATCACTAAGATGTACCACAATTTGAGGGGGAGCTACTAGTGGAATAACATGAAGAGGGACATAGCAGAATTCGTTGCTAAATGTTTGGTTTGTCAGCAAGTCAAAGCAGAAGATCAACACCCATCTGGATTATTGCAGCCACTACCTATTCCTGAGTGGAAATGGGAAAGGATCGCCATGGACTTTGTTACTGGACTTCCTCAAACACAGAAAGGTCACGACTCGATATGGGTGATAGTCGATCGGTTAACCAAATATGCTCACTTTTTGCCATTCAAAACAACATTTGGGGCTAATAAGTTGGCAGAGTTGTTCATTAATGAGATAGTGAGAATTCATGGAGTTCCAGTATCTATTGTATCAGATAGAGGCTCATATTTTACTTCGAGATATTGGAACAGTTTTGTAAGTGCTATGGGAGCAAAGCTGAATTTGAGCATTGCTTTTCATCCACAGACTGATGGACAGTTAGAGCAAACCATTCAGATCTTAGAAGATATGTTGAGAGCTTGTGTCATTGAATTTTCAGGTAGATGGGATGATTACTTACCTTTGATAGAATTCGCTTACAATAACAGTTATCAATCCAGCATTGGTATGGCTCCGTATGAATCACTTTATGGAAAAGTTTGCGAACCCTTGTATGTTAGAATGAAGTCGGAGAATGGCAGCTTACTGGTCTTGAGATCGTTGATTTAACTGTTGAGAAAGTAAAAGCCATCAGAGACAGATTAAAAACAGCTAAGGATCGACAAAAGAATTAAGCAGATAGACGAAGGAAGGACTTGGAATTTGAAGTGGGTGATTATGTCTTTTTGAAGGTGTCTCCTTGGAAGGGTGTTATGAGATTTGGTAAGAAGGGAAAACTCCGTCCAAGGTACATCGGGCCGTATGAAATCCTCGAGCGTGTTGGTAAAGTGGAATAAAGATTGGCTCGACCTCCTGACTTGGCCGGTATACACAATGTATTCCATGTTTCCATGCTACGGAAATATGTGCCAGACTCTTATCACATACTAATTTATTAGCAAGTGGAACTGAATGAGAACTTGACATATGTGGAGAAACCAGCGGCAATACTTGACGGAAAGGAACAAGTACTTTGCACAAAGCGGATACCATTGGTAAAAGTCTTGTGGAAAAGTTAATCAAAGAAGGAAGCGACTTGGGAATTTGAGGATGCTATGAGGATCAAATACCCTTACCTTTTTCCTGAGCCAGGTAAATAAATTTCGAGGACTAAATTTTAATTAGTGGAGAGGAAATTGTGAGACAAAGGGCCTCAGCCCACAAGCCCATTAATGCCTTTATAATCAATCAAGCCCAAAAATCAATTTTTTATTCTTTTCCTCCATCGGCTAAGAATCCGATATGATTATTCACTTAGCTTTTCATTCTGCCATTCAAACCAAACTCACCGAACAGAGACAGAGAGTGGAGAAGAAGAGCGAAGGCCGAGAGGTTCTAAGAGAAATAGGTAAGAGGAATACGATGTAAATAAGATTAATATCAAGTTTAGTAGATTTTATTACTTGAAAGTATATTATAGTTGGTCTGATTTAGGTATAAAAGTACGATTAATAGGATATGTGAAGGTTATAGGGTAGATCATTGTGGAGTAGATTAAGTTCCATAAATATTATTATGATTATTTTATGATTATTTTTATTTATATACATATGTGACTATATTATATATGTTCGTATATGTTGATTTTTACTACGATCAATATGATAGGAACTGGTGAGATCCAAAATAGGCCTCCCGGGAACCAAGATCAGTGAAGAATCAGTTGAAGGGGTGGTGAGTATTTTATTCCATTATAAAATGGAGCTCTACATATATATAAACTATACTACATGATTATTATATTAATATAATTGTTATGCAATTACGAAAATAGGAGGTGTATATAT
>JAOYND010009363.1:0-12687 GCA_025802135.1 Lagerstroemia fauriei | reverse complement strand
TCTTCTTTCTTCTTTCTGTGATTATCAAGGACTATTAATCAATGACAACGGTTTTGGCTAAATTACCAAGAGTAAGGATTTTGAGATTTTTCTATTACTTGTTACTATTTATTAGAATTTTTTAAAATTTTTAATTATAATAGTATATATTAATTTTATGGCAAATTTTAATTAGATTAATATATCATATTAATATTGTTTTGTAATATATCTGATGATTGATGTACTTGTACATATACATGCAAAAATGCAAAATTGAAAAAGGTATCAAGATCTACTGTGATTCCAAACAGTGACTGAATCCATTTTCTGCAGGAATCTAGCCCCATGGGAGATCAGGAAAATCATTTTAGATATCAATCTAATCCTTTTGAGGCTCGGAAATGTGTTTGCATACCAAGACTAGAAAACATGAAAGCATACAATGTCTGTTGTATCAGACGAGTCAAATGGCTTTTGGGAAAATTGCATAAAACCTTGCGATACAGTACCTTGATCTTGATTTAGTAATGGAGCCAAGGTGCGCAACATATAGGTGGCATGATGTTCACTTATGATGCGTCGAGTCCACTGAATCGAGGTCAAGGTACCGGACCGCTAAGGTACCGTAAAGGTGTCCATGGCTTTTGTATTTTAAATTCTCCTCATGTAGACATTTTGAGTTAACAAGGATGTTTGGTACGAGCAATGTTGGATTATATGAGAAGGTAAATTACATGAAATGTTATATTTTGCTTGGAATTTATATTATAATATGAAATTGTTCTTTGATAAATATTTTAAATTATTGAGAAAATAGTTGGAAATATAATATTGTAATATTTAACGTGATGGGCAATGAATAGGGGTGCAAATGGGTCGGGTCGGGTTGGAAGGTTTTTTTTGTGAAGATTATCGGGCCCTGGCTTTTTCGGTTTTTTTTTTCAAGTTAAAAAACTGTATCGAAAACTACTTAGGGGTTATAAAACTGACTATTTTAGGTTTGGTTTTTTGAGTCCCAATTTTTAATACATTAATAAATTAAATGTAAAAATAATAAAATAAAATATATTATAGTAAATGAGAAATACCAATTATAAATATTTTAGTATATTAATAAAATAAAAATATAAATATGAATCAATATTTAAATTTAAAAATATCAAATATATTATTTGTATTATCAAAATCTAATAATAAGATGAATTATTATTACATATAATATTATATTTAATATAATTTTCGGGTCAATCTCGGGGCCTACTAAGTTATTCGGATTGGGGCACAAATTTTTCAACCTTAAAAATTGTCTTTAATTTATTTGGGCCCATAAATATGATTTTTTCGGTTCAAGTTAGGTCAGTTTTTTCTATTTTTCCTGTTTTCGATTTGTGGTTTACACCCCTAGTAATAAATATAATTTTACCAAAATATCCTCATTTTCCTTTTTCTTTTTATGGGCAAAAAGGGAAAGTTCTAGCTTTGACGCACGACTACTTACTAATTATAAGATTACTGCCAGCCATCAAACTAGAATAATAGGAAAATACCTCTGGTGATTATAAAGGTTAAAAAAATTACTTGGGACTTTATTATGTATTGTCAACATGTGTAGTCTGAGGATATTGAATAGCATGCTTCTAAATTTAGGGTTAGCTAGTTAATACTGTGTAAAAATAACATGAATGTGCAAAAATAACATGAATGTCTAGACTGCATATTAGATTACTAGCAAGTTTCAACTTCTTTTGAGCCTCAAGTTGTAGCTACCCCTCTTTGAAGTTTCAACTAAACTAACCAATGCCTCATCTTAAGTGGAGTCCCCCAAAAAATTCACTCGTTTGTCTTATAAATCGAGAAATTCTTAGGTGATCTTACATCGACACTAATTGAAATGTGACAAACGAGCAAATTAGTGTTAATCACTATAACAGTTGTTGTAATTAATATTGATCAAAGTAATTTGATTAGTTTTTCCTCACCTTGTCACTGTAAGGTAGGACCACCTAAGATTTTTTCCTTAAAAATCACTTGGGCAGGATCATGGTAGAGTCAATGATCCAGCCATATGAACTAATGCATTCTTACTAGACCAATAATAAATAAATACTAGAAAAAAATTGAATAAAGAATTGCCTAATATTAAGAACTATACTTCTGAATTATATAAAAATTGTCCTAATAACAATAAAAAATAACTCATGCTCATAAAATTTGAATACTCAAGATAGCAGTACCTACCCTACGAGTAGATGATCACTAAAGGTAGCTACCACATCCATGATTTGACAAATATGCAAAGGCATACGCATTCAGAACATATCTCTTGTATATCACTCACGCAAATCCGATCACTATAAGTACGAATAGAAACAATTGTGTTAGGAAACAGCTTGTTCTCGCATTTCCAAAGTAATCGCTTCTTCCCCAAATCATACAGCCTCAATACAAGCCCTATCCCAGCAGGCAATCTTCCTTAGAGTTGGCACAAAGCTCTCCATTTGATCAATCCTCAAAAGATTTTTTTAATACCTCTGGGATGGAAAATGACAGGCTGAAAACCTTCCATTAGTTTCCATAGTGTAGCAGATGAAGCCTCCACGTCAGCTTCCTCCCTAATAGCCTGGAACTGGAGAAAGTATTCAGTGAAGCGGTTATACCACATAGGTGATGCTGACGTGGTATATTTGTCCAGTTAGCACCATTTATATTTGTTTAATTAGAGTTCACTATTTATTAGATTTTTTAAATATTTTTTACCATTTATATATATATTCTTTCAATTAGGGTTAACCATTTATTTAGAATTTTTTACTTTTTAATAATTTTTTAGGATTTAATAACCATAACTGTATAATTATTGATTATATGTCAAATCCTAATTTGACAGATATATCACGTCAGTATTGCTTACGTGATATGACCGCTCCACTGAAAACTTTCTCCTGGAACTGATAAAAGGCATGGCTCTCGAACTCTGATTCCTCAAACAAAAATCCTGTCTTAAGAACACACAATGAAGCAGTTACAGAAATATAGTATCAAAGTACTTTTATCTTCAACTCTGAGACTTCAAGACCGCTATGTTCCAACGTTACCTTAAATATGTCTCCATACTCTATCTGTAAAAGGAAGAAAAACATTGATCTCTACCGATGAGTGGCAACAGAGACAATCAAAATTTAATTCGCTCAATTCTATTGAATTCAAGTCTATTGTAAATTCCTATTAGACTCCTTTAGAATATCAAATCTAATTCGCTCAAGTCTATTCAATTTCATTAGGGGCTCTTGTTAGCCAAACTCTATTCTTTTTTTTTTTTTTTTTTTTTATCATCGCTAAGCCAGACTCTATTCATGTCTGATATGGACTAACATACCCACACAATCCACGGATACTCGACTTGCCTCCACCTATCTCTACCCGACTTGCCTCGCCATAGGTACCCGACGTCCAAGCACTATACCACCCGACTCGATCCCTCCCCTTCCGGTGTGACGGGAGATGGTACTCTAAGGAAGGCCACGCCAGTCGTCACCAAGGCACATCAACATAGAAATGCTACTCCTCACGTGTCGAATACGTGGGAACATAGTGACATCATTCGACCGTGTCAACAGTCCTATAAATAAGCCCTTGAGGGAACCGGGTAGAGGGACGAATATTCTACTCTCACCCCATACTCTTCCTTCCCACATTTCCATCACCTCTCTCTGACTTAGGTATCGGAGGGCCATTCCGGGGAACCACCCCCGGTCTTGGCTTCTTGCAGGTCTCGAGAAGCCTTCGTCAGAGCAACCCGCTACCAGCAGCAAGGAGTTCACTCGATAGGCTACCCGGATCACCCGAAGGACCTATCATTTTAGTGCTCTCGTTGAGAGTCTAAAGCCACTGACCTACGAACGCATCCCAGACATCAGCAACATACCAACATTACAATGCCGCCCCGCTGTGACCGCTCGAGGGTTGTCTCCCCTTCAACCGACGATGGAGTAGCGCCTTCCCTAACCTCCCAGAATCCGGAGCCATCCTTCCACAGCATCTCTTCCCAAGCACCACCCCCAGAGTGGCTGATACAAGTACGGGAGATGATGTCCATGATGGCGTAGACCATTAAAAACGCCATCCGTGATCAAGTTAGGGAGGAAGTCCAAGCAACACTGGCCCAACATGCGGCCCCGGAGCCGAAGAGGGTAGCGGTGCAGCGATGCCCCTTTGCCCACACCAGTGCTAGCCATCCCCTCGTGGCGGAAGTGCCGGACAACTCCAAGTCGACGAAGTCCACCCGTTTGGGGAGCTCGAAAATCCGAACCCGGAAATTGAGGTTGATACGCTAGAAGGGGCCCCACAAATCAGCCTGGTTTTTGGGGACAATTGCAGGGAGAAGGAAATACAGCTCAACAGCCTTTTTGCCTCCTTGCAGGCAGACAAAATGTCCCAAATGTTGGTGGTGGGCAGATGTTAGAACCGTACCTGCACGGTCAAGGCCCACACAACATCCTTCTAGCGCCCCGTTACCTCCCTACATCCCCGTACTGCCCAAACCCGGTCTGAGGACACCACTAGCCCAACCCTACTTGACACAAGGCTATGACCACAGTGACATCAAACAACCGACTTCCGCCTCTCTGAAAGACCAAATCAAGATCCAGGTGGAAAAGGCCTTAAGGAAATTTGACAAAGGGAAATCGTCCCTACACGACGACGACCCTGACTCTCCCTTTACTCCAGAGGTCTTGGGTGCGCCCGTCTCACTGCTCCTTAACTTTCCTGAAGTACCCCACTATGATGGGAAGTCGGACCACAAGGCGCACTTACGCCTCTTCTCAGACACAATGATCGCCAGAGGAATTACAGATACGCACATGTGCGGACTCTTCCCATCGACGCTGAAGGGGGCTTCGCAAGGGCTATTATCATGTTCCAGGAGTTGCGAATGCAATTCCTTGCGCGTTTCAAAGGCATTATAAAATTGAGGAAGGAGATTGGGGATTTGTTTTCCCTCAGGCAGAAGGATGACGAAAGCCTAAAGGCTTACTTGAACCGGTTCATGGAGGTAGTGACGAACATCGAACCTCTAAATCAAGTGGAAGTCGTGCAAGCCTTCCATAACAACATACATAACCAGGATGTTGGGGTTGAGCTAACAAAAAATCCGGTGAACACGTTGGGCGATCTCCAATGCATTGTGAATCGCTACGTGCAAGTTGAAGAGTTAGTAGCCCCTGGGAATGCCAAGTCCCCGGATAAACGCGTTGATAAAAGGAAGGTTGACCTACCGACTTTCGAAGGTAGGAAGGCAAAGTCGGCATTCCTAAAGCCACCCCATCTCACTTATAAGTCGGACCCCTTGCGTTTCACGCCACTGACAGCCCCCAGGAAAGAGATCCTGAATGAAGTCAAGCGCCAAAGGCTATTAGAATTGCCCAAGCCCCCCACTCACAAGGGAAATCCTAGTGGTAGCAAATACTGCAACTATCACGGGCGATGGGGCCATGACACGGAGCCATGTCACGACTTGCAAGTGAAGATCAAGGGTCTCTTCCAACGGGGCGAACTAAAGTCGTGTGTTAGAGGGTACCGACCAGTAGGGATGGCAATCGAGATGACATGAGTAAGGGTAGACTCGATGGAAGAGGCGAAAGGGAGCACGCCCAAGCCAAAATAATAGATGTCATCTTTGGGGGTGACGACACTCTTGCGAGCGGGAAGAGGAAAGCCAAACGTACTATTTATGAGATACGCCAATCACAAGGCCAAAAGCCATGCTTCGACACCGCCCAATTGGATAGTGAGCCACTAATCTCTTTTCAGGAGTCTGACTCCTCTCATGTTATGCACCCCCATGATGACGACCTTGTTGTGACCATCAAAGTCGGTGAATTTGACGTCAAGAGGATTCTTATCGATACGAGCAGCTCAACCGACATCCTCTTTCGCGATGCTTTCCTCAAAATGGCAGTGCCCACCTCAACCTTGCGCACCACGCATACTCCTCTTGTTGGCTTCACAGGGCAATCCATCATCCCCAAAGGTACAATATCCTTCCCCGTAACCTTTGGCAAAGACGATCGGCGGGTCACTCATAAGGTTCAGTTACTGGTGGTGGACACCCTTTCTCCTTAGGACATGATCATCGGGCAAAAGACTTTGAATACATTCAAGTGTGCAGTCTCGATGTATCACCTTAAGATCAAGTTCCCGACTTGTGCTGGGTCGGGGAGATCTTGGGCAACCAAGTGGTAGCACGCGAATGATACGTCAATGCTCTCTATGGGACAAGGGACTCGAAGGAGGCCCTCCAGGTAGAATCGACCTATCCTCAGGAAATTGACTGCACCAGACCTGAACCCATGGAAGAGTTAAAGGAAATCCAAGTCGGACCCCTTTGTAGAACAGTCAAGGTCGAGTCCAACCTTGTCGACGAACTTAAGATGGAGTTAATAGAATTTCTTCGCTCAAACATTGATGTCTTTGCGGCAACCATACAATATGTCGGGAATTGACGCATCCATCATTACTCACAAGTTAGGGGCCCTCCCAAGGGCTAGACCCATCAGACAGGCGAAGCGCCCACTCTTTGGACCTCAGCTGGAGGTTGTTCGGGAGGAAGTCCGGAAACTCAAGACGGTAGGGTTCATCAGGTCCATTCGGTATCACGAGTGAATATCGAACGTCGTAATGGTTAGGAAGGCCAACTAGAAATGGAGAATGTATGTAGACTTCATTGATCTAAATAAGGCCTATCCCAAGGAATGGTACCCACTTCCCCGGATTGACCAGCTGGTGGGTGCCACGTCCAGTCATGCTCTACTAAGTTTCATGGATGCATATTCTGGGTACAACCAAATTAAAATGCACCCAGCTGACGAAGAAAAAATCGCCTTCTACACAGACGACACTGTGTACTGCTACATGGCCATGCCTTTTGGTTTAAAGAATGTCAGCGCCACCTACCAAGCTAGGTCAATCACATGTTCAAACGGCAGATGGGCCACAACGTAGATGCCTACGTGGATGACATGTTGATAAAATCTCTGGAGGCTAAGGACCACATATCGGACTTGGTGGAAACATTCGATACTCTCCGAAAATATAACATGCGACTCAATCCAACTAAGTCAACATTCGGTGTCCAATCGGGGAAGTTTCTTGGCTATCTGATCACTCAAAGGGGCATTAAGGCCAACTCGGAGTAGGTAAAGGCGATATTCGATTTGCACCCACCTAAAAGTGCGAAGAATGTCCAACGTCTGACAGGCCGTCTCGTTGCCCTAGGGCGATTCCTCGCAAAGTCGGGCGACCGGCGCCTTCCATTCAATGAAACCCTCAAAGGCACAAAGAGGTTTTCGTGGGACGCTAAGTGTGACAAAGCCTTTGAAGACTTGAAGTTGTACCTTCATAGTCTACCAGCTCTTGTAAAATCGGAGGTAGGTAAGACTCTTTGCTTATACTTGGCCGCCTCACCCCGAGCGGTCAGTGCTGTCCTCATTAAGGAAGTCGGCACTATCCAACAACCCATGTATTTCACCAGCAAGGTCCTTCAAGGAGCTGAGCTGAACTACTCCCCTATTGACAAAGTCGCCTTCTCCTTGGCAGTCGCTAGCCGTCGACTCCGACCATACTTCCAAGCCCATCCAATTGTCGTTTATACTGACCAGCAACTGAAAACCATCCTCCACCGACTGGACTCGTTTGGCCAACTTGTGAAGTGGGTTGTTGAGCTTAGCAGATACGGCATCGTCTACGATCGACCATCAAAGCGCAAGCATTGGCTGATTTTGTATCCGAGGTTACGGGATAGTCCAAAGAGAACCAACCGACTCCCCCCGACTCGGAGGTATGGACGCTCATGGCGGATGGGTCATTAACAAGGAGAGGGGCAGGAGCCGGGTGTGTCCTTGTAACCCCTGAGGGTCTCCAAATGATGTCATAGTTCTCTCCTTCAAAGCGACCAACAACGAATCTGAATATGAGGCTTTGATAACAGGCCTCCTAATAGTAAAAGGGGCATGAGTGGACTGACTTAATGTCAAGACCGACTCCCAATTGGTCGTTCACCAGATAAGAGGAAAGTATGGTGCCAAGAATAGTAAAATGTGTTCGCTATCCAGCCCGTAAGAGGACGGATCACAAATAGTAAACTCGGTCAGCGGGTATCGTTCCCACAAGGATCAAAGCCTATGGAGCACAAACTTAGAACACAATGTACTAAGTAAAACCACACAATAGTTGATAGAATGCAACTAAGAGCAAGAAAATGAAGTAAAACCACACAATAGTTGATAGAATGCAACTAAGAGCAAGAAAATGAGTAAAAGTGGAAACTCTATGGAAAGCAAAAATAACTTTATACAAACTCAACAAGAAAGCGATTCTAGGGGTTTGGTTTGACTTAGGTCGATTTCAATCCTCTTGAAAACTTAACTAACCGGATTCAAAGTCAAGCGCCCATTTTTTCCTATCCATGGTTTCTAAAGTCACCTAATCCGACTCCTGCCACAACTAGGATGTATCCCTAAGATGATTCTAACCCACTCTATCTCTAGGTAATTAGGATTAAGGGCCCAAGGTCGTGTTTATAACCGTATTGGGATTCCTAAGGT
This sequence comes from Lagerstroemia fauriei, assembly GCA_025802135.1. Lineage (NCBI taxonomy): Eukaryota > Viridiplantae > Streptophyta > Magnoliopsida > Myrtales > Lythraceae > Lagerstroemia > Lagerstroemia fauriei. The sequence continues at coordinate 4,102 of JAOYND010009363.1, read as the reverse complement.
GATGGCTACCTCTTGGACCTTCTCACACGTCTCTTCAAACTCTTAGAATGACTAACCTACCTCTCGATATGATTATTCCTAGGCTATGTTTACTTAGGCGACAGGATTCTCACTCTTGTGGCTCATCACCGTCCCTTAGATCGATTTATCGAGTTGGCCAAACATCAATAAACGCATGAAGTATAGTAAACATAAAGGAAATAGAACACTTTCATAGATCCGGGAAATAAAAGTTCAATGCATGGATAAAATAAACACTAAAATCCACTTACTCCCTAGAAAATGAAACTAGCTAGACATCGTCGAGTTAAAGGACATGTTCATCGGATTGAAAGACAAGGAACTGAAATGAAGGAAACGGAAACAAAGGAAGAAGGAATCTCAAACACCAATGATGAGCTCGATGCCCTAGCTCTTCCTCCCACGATCCTTGCTCCAATGTCTAGGACTTCGTGACTTTGCTCCGACGATTCCTGCACTCTTTGGACTAGGGCCGATAGCTTCTCTAATCTATGCCGAGGGTTGTGCTGTTCTGGTTATGTTGGTCATGAAGGTGGAGGGTTCTTTTTATAAGCAAAAATACCCCTTGTCCCACTTGTGTCACTTGCTCAAGTTGGCCAATTTGCTGGAGGCTCAGCAGCCTTTTTTGACAAATGCCGACCATCACCCTCTTCAAAATGGGCCCAAGAACAAGCCTACAAAAGCCCAAGTCCAAATTCAAAAGTTGGGCTACCGCGATGGGCTGGATTCCCTATCGCGGTGGGCTTGAATATTGGTCGTTGGATTGGGCTGCTAGAATACGAGGCTGGAATACTGGGCACTGCGATGCAGCCTTCCTTCACCGCAGTGGGCTGATATCTAGGCTATTAGGCTGCTGTCTGCACTGGGAAACCTGTCTACCGTGGTGCAGCCTTGCACCACCACGGTATGCTTGTTTTTTTATGTGCAGTTTACTTTGTTTGGCCATAACTTTCTTGTTTTAGCTCCGAATCATACAGGTTTCATGCGTTGGATTCTTGACTCGATGAGCTTTCCATTGACATCTTATTTGACATATTTTCTGTTGAGGAAATCCTGCGCAACATCCAGAGAACTTAGAGGATGGAGATTAACCGTTCTTAAAAGCATAGATACTTACAACTTAGCCTAACTCAACAAAAACCAAGTGGAATGCATGTTCTTAGCTTAAATTTAAGGTCTAAAAGTGTGTTTAAAATGTAACTTCTATGGCATTAACAAAATGCATGTGGATTTAGGAAGGGGAAGGGCCCTTTTATCCAAGTTCAAACACTACACGGTCACTCTCATCCCTAGGGAGGTGAACATGGCAGCCGACGCCCTCTCGAAAATTGCTACCCACTCCCTTGAGGAAGCCCGAGTCAACTTCGTGGAGTACAGGGTAATCAAAAGCTCTCAGGCATACACTCCCCTATTGGTCCTAGAGGCCCGTAATGCCAACAACTGGATGACCCCAATAAGAAAATATTTGGATGAAGGGACGTTGCCAGCCGACTCCGAAGAAGCCAGGCCAGTCAAGATGACTAGTGCCCGCTATACAGTCATGGATGGAGTGCTTTATAAAAGAGGATACTCCTCTCCTTTCCTAAGATGTGTGGATAAAGAAGAAGGGAACTATCTCCTGAGGGAGATTCATGAAGGGATATGCGGGGCACACTAAGGGGCAGGTCAGTAGCCAACAAAGCTTTGCACCAAGGATTCTACTGGCCGACCATGAAAGAAGATGCCTAGGAGTTGGTCAAGAAGTGTATCGCCTGCCAACGACATGCCAACATCTCCCATCTTCCACCAGCTGACTAGCAGCCTCTTCCGAATCCCTGGCCCTTTACACGATGGGGGATCGACCTACTTGGCCCCTTCCCACAATCCAAAGGGCAGAAGAAATTTCTCATTTTCGCAGTGGAATATTTCACACGATGGGTCGAGGCAGAACCGACCGAAAAAATCACAAAATGGCTGAGTATGGGTCAAGGTTGCACCGTGGTAGCCAGGTTTCCCAGCGTAGACAGTAGGGAAGCAACCCAGTCCAACACCCAGTATTCCAGCCCACCGCGATAGGGAATCCAGCCCACTGCGGTGGCCTAACTTTTGAATTTGGACTTGGGCTTTTGTGGGCTTGTTCTTGGGCCCCTTTTGAAGAGGGTGATGGTCGACATTTGTCAAAAAAGGTTGTTGAGATGCCAGCAAATTGGCCAACTTGAGCAAGTGGCACAAGTGGGACAAGGGGGCTCTTTGCCTATAAAAGGAACTCTCCACCTTCATGACCAACACACCTAGAATACCACAACCCTTAGCATAGAATAGAGAAGCCACCGACCATAGTCCGAAGAGTGGAGGAATCGTTAGAGCGAAGTCATGAAATCTCGGACGTCGGAGCAAGGATCGTGGGTGGAAGAGTTAAGGCATCGAGCTCATCATCGGTGTTTGAGGTTCCTTCTTCCTTTGTTTCATTTTCCTTCATTTCGATTTCTTGTCTTTCAATCCGATGACCCTATCCTTTAACTCGACGATGTCTGGTGTAGATGCATGAAATTTCCACCATGACTCACCTTATTATAATTAACAAATTCTCATGGCTCAAAGACCGTAGAGATACTTTATGATATTCAAATGATCCTCATGACTCAAAGACCGCGGAGGTGACCTTATATCAATTGATAGATTACCTATGGCACAACGATTTTGGAAGTAATTGAATTACTCATAACTCAAAGACCGTAGAGTCAATTTGATGATTACCCGCGACTCAAAGATCGTAGAGGTATTCTTATAACAATTATCTCATGGCTGAAAAACCATAGAGATATCCTTATAATAATAACTCACGACTCAAAGACTGTAGAGTTGTACAATTGATGCTCGTGACTCGAAGATCACTGGAGCTCATATACTAGATTTCTTATACCCTTAACTCGAAGATTACTGAGGTATAATCAAGACATCTTGCATAACTATGGCTCAAAGACTATAAAGTACATGACATATGGGCCTAACTATAGGATTAGTTGCAGAATCTTGGGTTAAGCCCATCCATGGGATTTTGCAGAGAGTTTTGGCTTGGTGGGCTCGAAATGGGGCTCATTAGGAAAGCCCATTTCCTAACCTTCCTAACTGGCCTAGAGTACAACCTAATAACCCATTACATCTTTTCATTAATTCCAATCAACCAATTATTGACACATGTCAACATCCTATTAGCTATGCAACTCCTGGAATTACTATAAATAGCCCCACTCTTCTTAGTTCAAGACCTTTCTTCCATTTTTGGCTATCGGGAGCACTTGAAGAGCAACTACGGATTCTCTCAATCTATCCTACCACATTTATCCTTCCTGCCACCACGTACTCTAAACTGGGAGGATTGTTCATTCCTCATCTTAGAGACCTCTCTACTCCATCCCTTTAGGCATTACTTGTGTGTAATACTTTCTCTTAGCACTTTCAGGAACTTAGGTATTTTCTCCCATCCACATCCGGTTAGTTTCATTTTCTAGGGTAATAAGTGGATCTTAGTGTTTATTTCATCCATATATTGAACTTTTATTCCCTGGATCTATGAAAGTGTTCTATTTCCTTTATATTTACTATACTTCATGCGTTTATTGATGTTTGGCCAACTGATAAATCAATCTAAGGGACGGTAAGGAGCCACGAGAGTGAGAATCTCGTCCCCTAAGTAAACATAGCATAGGAATAACCGTGCCGAGAGATAAGTTAGTCATTCTACTTGTAGTTCTTAATAAAGCCAGCTACTTTCTCATCGTACTCGAATCCTGGGTTCCATACTAGTGAACCGTAGCCAAAAACCCAGAAAACCATGGGTATAAAGACCTCCAAAACTGATCAAGGAATAATATGTTCACATTATAGTTCAAATAATGTTACAGTAAAAAAGTACAACAATAAGTGCCATGGTAGGTATAACATAGAAAAATGAACTAAAAGAGCCATTACAGTAATTAATACATGTTAAGATCAATTATTAAGTCATAATAAATATTACCCAAACAGGAATTGATTCTCTACTTTCGAGCCAATAGATCTACTTGTACTTGTCAGTTGAAGACCTTGCAACCCATCTTTA
>JAOYND010009257.1:0-12690 GCA_025802135.1 Lagerstroemia fauriei | reverse complement strand
GTTTTCTAGAAAATGAAAATCAAGAGAATAGAAAGAGAAATGGGGAAGTCGGGAAAGAGCAGGGAGATGAGGAGTGACCGAGAGCTGAGAGAGAGAAGAGTTGAGTGGGCTCGAGAGTTGTGGGTGGCTGATAGTACGTGAACGAACTCGATGGTGTTGAGCTGGAAGGACTGAGAGCTGAGGGAGTCGTCTGTGAAGGTGAGTGTGAGCACTGTGAATTTCATTTGAATACAAATTAAATGTAGATGTTTTGGGCGAAAAAAAGAAAGAAAGAAAGAAAGAAAGAAAAGGAATATGTATAAACAAGCAAATTGTACCACAAACCCACGAGCCCATAAGCCATAAATCACCCTTTTAATTAGTCCACCAGATTATATTTTCCCTTTCCTCTTTCCCAAAACAGAACTGAGGAAAAGAAAAGAGGAGAGCTAGGGTTTATGTTAGTGAAGCAATCAAGCTTGTAGGATCTAAATTCAAGGTAATTAACAATATTTTTTTAGAAATTTACTTATTTATATCATATTTTTCTTATTTAATTTCATCCTCTTTTTCTTAGATGTGATAAACTAAGACTCTATATTAGAGTAGATGAATTGTTCAAATTTTCTAGGATATAATATATAGTTCTTGGGTTCAAATGATGTTTAGTGAATTTAGTAGGGATTGTTATAAATGATTTGAAGAAGTAAGAGTTGAGTTTTGATAGTGGAGTCAAGCTTTTTAATTATTTCTTGTATAAATTTTTTTTATTCTATTTAAATTGACTTGAGCTAAACATTTTAAGTTGATTTATATTTATTCCTATGATTATTAGGTATAAAATTTTGTTGGGAAATTATTCTTTTAAGTCTTATTGGAGGAGTTAGGTTTAAGTTTCTAATTAGCATTTAAATCAAGGAAATGGTAGGTTATATATATTGGTTAGGAAAAGATCATCTTGCTTTAAACTCTCGAATGTATGATTTTAGTTACAATCCAAACCTCTTGTGGATAGAAGTTATACTCTTGTTAAATTTATATGATTGGTGATTCATTGCGTTATGTTGTTTTTCTTAGTACTGATGGATGGTTTAGGATTTAAAGTGGCGAAGTGATAGAGGGAGCAAAATCTTCACGTCTCGGAGGCTCAGTCAATGGATTACTTTGATGAAACTATTTGTGAGTATTTTATTCCATTATGAAATGGAGCTATATATATTACACATGAAATATGATTATTATGTTATTGTAGCTGTTATGAGTTTATGGAAATATGATATATGTATAAGGAAATGTGATATATATATATATATGTGGATTGGAAAAGGGATGAAATATAGTAAATAAAATGTTATGATTGATTGGTTGATGTAGCCATGGGTTTTAAACTGCTGATCCAGCGGAACACAAAACGGACGACCGACCGTTGATCCGGCGGGTTACAAAATAGATGACCGACAGCTAATCCGTTGGGTTACAAAACGGATGATCGATCGCTGATTCGGCGGGTTATAAAATGAACGACCAAGCGTTGATCTAGTAGGTTATAAAACGGACGACCGATCGCTGATCCGGTGGGTTATAAAACGGATGATCGATCGCTGATCTGGCGGGTTATAGAACGAACTACCTATTACGGTACAATCACAACTCTCTGTGACGTTAATGCGGCCCTATGACTACTTATTGTTTGTATTGGATTCTTGTATGTATATTTTACAAGTATGAGATATGATATATGAGGTATATGGATATGTGCGTGTATATATATATATGTGTATATATGCAGGAGAATAATATGAGAAACAATATGATGGTAAGAACAAAAAGCTAGTGCAAATTATGCCACTAAAATATTTAAATGTTTAATATATAGAAGTCATTTTATTTTGAAATGATATATTCACTGGAATGTGTCTCACTCCTTTCATATATAAATTTTACAGACAAAGCTGAGGTTAACTTGATGGACATGGTGAGCACAGTTAGTTAGCGGGGATCGTAGAAGATTTCGATTAGCTAGATTCTATAGCTTATACAAATTAGTTTAAATATTTATGCTTTGCATTCATAGGTTACGGGCCCATAAATTTTTGTATAGTTTTATAATATTTATTTTGGAGATTGTCTGAGGTTATATAGCAGGTTTTCATTTTTCTGATTTTGGGATATCCATATTTTAGAGGAAACTCTGCTGAATTTTCGGTCGTGACAGTAAGCTAGTGGGAGAGACGTCGGAGAGGGAGGAGAAATTCCGGTCTCGTCTATTAGAAATCAGTTCGTTGTTCTTTAGTACACAAAAGGTAATACGAGGTAATTCTTTTTCCATTGGAACAATGCTGGTGTCATTTCTTTGAATTCGTCTAATCTGGTGCATTATTCTTTTGATTATGTGAATGAGTTCTTTTGGTTTCAAGTTTTACTATCTAGTTTCTACTATATTATTTTAATTGTAGTATTATTAGGAATTATGCTGTTGAAATTTAAGCTTGCGGTGGAAGATGTAGTTATGGTGTAATTAGTGAATTAGATTGTTCTTATTTAAAATTAAAGTTTATATCAAATTGTACAATTGTAACAATTGGGAGGATAGTTTACTTTATGGCCATTAAGGATGAGAAGTTGTTGAGATTATTGCATTTACTAAACTACTTGACTCCAAATTGTTCCAACGCTTTAGAGAATGAAAATTGTTCCTTACAGAAGCAATTGAATAGTTATGGTTTTGGAAGCTCTCTATATATAAATTCATAATATCCAAGGGGCAATATTTTGAGATTCTTATAGAGGATTGATCGATTGTTCTCAGAATGGACAAATAAGTTGAGGTTCAAATATGAAATAATTCAAATTGTCCAATAGTATTATTTCTATTGTTTCAAGAATTGACAAGATTTGCAAAGGGGAGCTCAACCTGATGATCTGTCAATGTTTTTATATATATACTGTGAGTATTTTATTCCATTATACAATTGATCTCTATATATATATATTAAATATGATACGTGACTATTATATTAATATAATTGTTATGAGATTATGAAAATATGAGATATATATATATATATATGATATTAATGAGTAAGAAATATGAGATTTATGGACTGGAAAATGATGAAATACAGTTATAGAGATGAGCTATCATTGATTGGTTGATGTAGTTATGGGTGTTGGACCGCTAATCCGGCGGGCTATAAAACGGGCGACCGATAGCTGGTTCAGTGGGATATAAAATGGCTTACCGACCGCTGATCGGCGGGATATAAAACGGACGACCGACCGCTGATTTGGCGGGATATAAGATACGAAATAGGCGACCAACCACTGATCTGGCAGGATAAAAAATGAGTGACCGATCGCTGATCCGGCGGGATACAAAATGGGCGACGGATCACGGTACTGTCACAACTCTTCGGGAGGTTAATACGGCCTTGTAGCTACTTATTGTTTGGATTGGATTATTGTATGTATATTTACAAGTATGAGATATAAGATATATGGATGTGTGTATATGTAGCAACATAATATGAGGAATAATTTTAATGGTAAGAACAGAAATTCAATGCAAATTATGCAAATAAAATATTTAAATGTTTAATATATAGAAGACATTTTATTTTGGAATGATTACCCATTGAAATGTGTCTCACTCTTTTCATATACCAATTTTTACAAAGATGGTTCATGTCAACGAGATTGACACTGCGAGCGAAGATAGTTTAGCGAGGAACGACGTAACATTTGGTTATCTAGATTCTATAGTTTATAGAAATTAGTTTAAATGTTTGTGGTTCTGTAATCATACGTTACGGCCGGAAATTTTGGTACAGTTTTATAACTGTTGAGTCTGAAGATTTTTTGAAGTTATACGTTTTAATTAGATTGGTTATTTAAAATGTTTTACAGCAACTTATGTTTTTCTTATTTGAATTATCAAAATTTCAGAGGAAACTCTACCGAATTTTCGGGTCGTGACAATTTATGTTTGTATAAAGAGAATCTATACCACATCATCAAGAAGAACCTTGTGCTCCAAATATTCAAACGAGTAATTAGTGATTTTAAAGCTGTGTTACAACATAAGCAATGACCTCCCAATGTATAATCAGATCTGATCACTATTCGGTACAAAGTTGTCAAATTTAAAATAAATCGGAAGAGTGTAGGGGAAGATAGAGAGAACGTATTGGTCCAAAGGCTGAATTCACAAGAGTAATAGATATCTCATTAATGGACAACTCAATGATTACAATTGCAAACTAAACTATTTATAGACTCTAAATTATTTATAAACTAAGTGGTGAATAAAATAAACTAAGTGGTGAATAAAATAAACTAACAGATAATCAAATATCTCAATAATCATATCCACTCAATATCTAAAATATTATTTCCTAAAATAATAAAATCAAATAATTGCAAGTGGCTCCAATGCAAAACTATATAAGAAGTACCCTAAAAAAACTATATAAAAAAGACCTCCTTTTTTGTCAATGTAAGGAGCCTGTGCCTATATAAAAATAGGGTAGAGTGAACGTGCTGTGCAGAATATAACAAACACCTATATTTTCGCTCCATGGATTAGAAGGGGACTCAAGGAAGAGAAGAATAAATGACTGAGTCATACTCATGATAATCGAATGCTAGACTTTTAATTTGATCTCAAGTAGAGCGGTATTAATAGTATCGGACCATCTTTTCACATAACGTATATTTTTCATTTTCTCTATTTAGTGTTATAATATAGGTTCACACACTTCAAGAATTTTAAATCAATGCATTCAAGACACTCTTCTTGTACAATCGACGTGAGATCGTAGACGGGACATGCTTTCTCTGATTTAATGTAAGATTCACCTCCCAATTTCATCTAAATTTTTAAACCAATCCAATTGTATCAGGCAATTAGTACGAAGTATTAAGTCACAAATGAAATGATAGAAAATGAGAGAATTATATTAATAGTTCTAAAAGTTTGTCATTTCTCATAAGTTAGTACTTTAAGTTTAAAGTGGCCTTTTCAATCCTAAATATTTGCTCCGTTACATATGTAAATCGCGCTCCGTTACACATGTAAAGTTCATTCCGTCACGTACCATTAGATTACCGCTTATTTGTCACTAACGCGGTTAATTCTTATTTTGTCGTTATTTTGCTGACATGTCATATGTAAAAAGATATTTTATGAGACTATAAATAAATTAGGAGTGAAGATTTAGCAAAATTAACACGACAAATTCCTGTCCCGACCCGCCTACTTGGATAGTGAAAATCGATCTAATTGATTTCAAAATAAAATAAATATCGCAGACCCAACTCAAAAAATCCTTAGTTACTGCCACCGGGTAAGAGGAGCTTGGCAAAATAAACCGGGTTAAAAATGCCAAATCAGACATATTAACGCCATGTCAGACAAATTAACAGCAAAACAATTATTTAACTCCCTTAGTGACACGTCAGCAACATAACAAGGGCAAGTGACAGAATGGACTTAACGTGTGTAATGAAGAAAACATTTAGGAATGAAAATGCTATTTTAAAACTTATAGGACTGATTTAGGAGAAATAGTAAACTTTTACGACTACCTTTGCAATTCTCCCGACAGAAAATGGTGGATTATTCTAGCGGGATCTGTGATGTGAATTCCATTCTCGGGCAAGATAATTGAAGTAACATTCAGCTGAGACAGAGCATCGAAAACAGTTGGTAATGTGAACTTGAAAAGGCTCAGCTCACCAGCTCGAAAACTCCTGGACCAAGTTGAAGTGAGATTCGGTTCTTCCAATAAATCTATTTATATATCAATCGATCGATCTATAAAACATTAGACGATAGAGTAAAGCATGTATTATCACTTGTTTATCCAAACAAGAGACATACATAATATAAAACATGTCAGGCAGTGTCCAAAGATGCATCCTTCCTTTTGCACGTTAGGCCAAATCCAAATGGGAAAAGTGGGTCATAAGAACTGCTGCTAGAATCCAGTGGTAGCTGATCAACATTCCTGAACCATGAAACCGGCAGTCTTCCCACGAACTCGTGATCCCCGAAGACGACATCGGTTATGCCATTTCCTTCAGTTCCAGGCAACCAAGCAGCAACCAATGCTTCCACCTCGTCTAAAATATTGGGCTCTATTGTTATCGGTCTCCCACAGATAAGGACAGCGAGCGTGGGCACCTTGTCTGCAACCAATCTTATGACATTTCCTCCATCGAATTGGATAGCAAGTTCCTTGTTCGTTTCGAAGTTTTCCGCATAAGTATCTTCTCCAACAGCGACAATGGCAAAACAGAAATCGTGGGCCGAGAATGTCTCTTCTGATGGGTATTGTTCGTAGACCACTTCAGTCTCAGGAGCGACAGCGCCTCTAACAGCATCAAGTATAGTTGTCCCTATAGAGTTGATAATTACTTCAAGTAAGCTATTCGAACAGAATCAAGTCAGGGGCAAGTATGAATTTAATCTAGAGCGCAGCGCACCAATCGTGGTCCTGCCTCTTAGTCCAGTCCATCTGATGGTCCGAGCCCCACATTGAAGCCCAAGGTCATCGGCATGTGATCCTGCCACCAGAATTTTCCTGGCATTCTTTCCCAGAGGAAGGAATGGCTTGTTTTGGTCCTTGCCATTCTTTAATAGGACCGCAGACTTCCTGACAGCTTCCCTTGCTATTTCTCTGTGCAGCTGCAAAATCGTCATTGCTCATGTACAGATCCAACTGTACCGTCTTGCATGGTATCTCTTAGAACAAATGGAAGGGAATTGCATTTCATGTAATAAAGTCGGTATCGTTTTGAGTTACCTTGCAACCGGCTTGGTCAATTAGAGATCTGTCAGAGTAAGGGTGCTCAAAACTTCCAGAAATGAGCTTGACTCTCAGGATCCTTTCAACAGCATCATCTATCCTAGCAATGGGGACTTCCCCTTCTTCCGCTAGTACTAGCAAGTCCTCTTGGAATTGCTCAAAGTTATAAGGCACCATAACCTGCAAATCACACATCAATCAGATCTCTCTGTGGGTATGGACACTAACCAGATGTGAAGTGCAGGCTCGAAAATTTGACCATATCAATTCCTGCATTTATCGCTAGTGCAGTAGAGTGACGATAGTTTGAACCACGAGGTACTCCGAGACGGTCGACTGCACTCCAGTCGGAAATTAACATTCCCTGCATTAACACACCCCTCCAATTCAAACTAACAGTTACTTACAGGGGAGGAATAAAACCATGAAGCAAGACAGTGACATGGTCACTACAACCTTAAACCCGAGCTTGTTCTTAAGAATCTCGGTGAGGAGAAACTTATTGGAATGCATCTTCTGTCCATTCCAGCTCGAGTAGGAAGCCATGATAGTGGAAACATTTTGTGCTATGCAGTCCAAGTATGGCGCCATATGAATCCTCTCCAGATCTTCGTAGCTTGCTACGGTGTTGCCCTCATTTTCTCCTCGTTCGGTGCCTCCATCTCCCACAAAATGTTTCGCGCATGCGATCACATTGGTCCTGTCGAACCCATGTTGGGAATGCAATGTTTATCAAATAACTGAGCATTGAGGAAAGAAGACCAAAGACAGGAAGAGTTACCTTCCGGCGACAGAAGGGTAACCACTTGGGTAGTCTGGCGGAGGCTTCCCTTGCAACCCCGTGACAACCGAAGTCATTCTCCTCACAGTGTTAGTATCTTCACAATAACTCTCATAACATCGAGTCCATCTCGTATCTCTCACGACCTGCGAAACCCAATTCAGTAAGCTCCACAGCAACCTCCAAGTACTAACATGGAAGTTGGTGGAGTGGTGGTTTTAGTTAATTAATTGAAGTGGCACTTACTGCCAAACAAGGGGCAAAGGTCCAGTGAAGTCCACTGGCCCTCATCTCAAGAGCTGTGGCAGTCCCAATCCTCTGAATCAACTCTTCATCCCTGTGTATCGTGGACAATTTTGAAGCAGAATCTATTCCACCACGGAGGATTATCATGTCACCAAGAGCTCGTTTAATATGTCTATAATATTTGTTCCTTGTAATGAAGTACGTACCTAGTGGCACCGAGGCCGATGTTGTGAGGGAAGATGGTGGCACCATACACATTGTTGTTGCCATGAACTGAATCGCTCCCGTAAATGATCGGAATTCCGAGGGGCGACTCAAGGTTAGCCTGTTGGTATTCGTCCACCATGTCTGCCCATTCAACAAATGTTGCATTCGGAAATGGCCCCTTGCCAACAGTGCTGAATAGTCCACCTGGAAGCAAATAGTGTACTAACCTTTTTTTTTTGTTCTACACCACTAGTATCCCAAAGTTAATGGATCTTAACTAATTCAATTCAAATCTGATTGACCCACAAGGGATAAAACTCACCCAAAGTAAATTTTTTCATTTATAAAAGCTTGAATCTAACCTCTTTGCTTAAGATAAAAGTTGCCACACCAACTAATAGTCTGTAATTATCATAAGATTGATAGACCATTTATTTATTTATTTACATAACAGATCGCCTGTCATATGAGAAAATCTTGTTTGTAACGGTGTTATCACTTGGCAGTGTTTAAGTGGTCATATTAGCCAATTAAATCAAGTTATTTTAAAGTTGATTTGGTTTTATAATAAATTCCCAAATATTTGAATTGATTTAATTGGTTGGTGATATCGTAGACACTGTCACATGATGTACACGATAGACGCAAGAGTCTCTTCTATCATAGAGATAATGAAGTATATAAGTTGAGAAAAGCATGCACTTTGCAGGAGAGATTCTTGCGTGAATCGAGCTCACCACATCATTCATAAACTAAACAAATAATTATTTGTCATGTCGTCAAAAAGCATCGCATCACATTTTTCTATCGAATAAAATATTCATTTTTAAAATAATATGACACTTTTTAATTTGTCAAACAATAATTGACCGAGTTTCCCATGTCATCCATGAGGTCGGTTCACCGGAGAATTTTTCCAATTTGCATGTCACGAAGAGAGAGAGAGAGTACCAAAACGCCCTTCTCTAAGGGAAGGAAGAGTGGCGACTCGTCGCTCGATCAGGGTCATTTGACCTATCTTCTCTTTCAAAGTCATCCGGGAGATCAAATCCTTGATCCGACATTCCACAGGCGCATTCGGGTCCCGGTAAATCTCGTTTTCTTGTTGGCTCATCTTAGCTAATAGGAGAGTTAAACAGAATATCGAGCTGAGGAATTAGACGTTATTGGAAGTGCTCCAAATATATAAGCAGATTGGTCTGCGGGCGTCCGTAGTGGTTTGCATGTGGCTCCCGAGAATATATCAAAAAGACATTAAGAAAAAGTACATAGAAAGGCCCACTTTCTGTTCGTTGTGCGGTCCAGCGTAACCTGGAAAATGTCAGGGAATATCTGTCAATGTTTCTAATAAAATTGGAATAATAAGATTAATTTGTCAAATAACGACATGATTTATTGATTAATATCCCCCCTCAAATGTGGGATGGATTAGTTTTTAAAGACCCATCGCGTGGAATTAGTTAAATAGCTAGGAGTTGGTGCGAGCCTGGTGACTCAAGGCTGTGGTGTGATTCTATAATAGAATTGAAAATTGCTATAACCGTTTGCTCTAAAAGATTAACTTGTCAGATAATGGTATAATCTATTATTTATTACTTAACAGTTTTGAAAACTCAGCATGGATTTAGTTGAAATAGTTAGATGTCTATAGCCCTAAGTAACTTTCTCTTTGAGTTTTACAAAAAGAGAAAACTTACGTTCGGCAAAGATTTATCCCTCATTGGAGTCAATTCGACTCAAATCTATTTAGTTGAGGTTTATTGAGTTCCCAAATATAAGGAAAAAAAAAACACGCGTGATACTCGCCATTCTGCAGAAAACCAGTGAGATCTATAAACCTTTCAATGTCAACTTATAGCGTCACAATATTGTTTTTTTATAAATAAATATTCCATTTATTTTATACTTAGAAGAATCGATTGTACAAATTTAGAAAATGGCCAAAGGCACAATTCTTTTCGAATTGGATGTGCATCACCTATTATTGAAAATTTTAATTAATTTGACTAATTTAGGTTTAAATTTGATCTACTTACAAAGAAGTAAAATGTTTTGGATCGTAAATTTTCTTGATTTACAAGATTTAATATATTTTTTTAACTAATGATACGGAAACTCGTACCAGCAAAGGCGGAAGTGTAGTGGCCTAAAACTAACATTATGTGATTTGGTGATGTCAATGTCTTATTCATACTTGAATCCCCTTTATGTATTATTTACTCAAGTGTGCTTGTAGACATGGACCTTGGTGGAAATCGCGTTCTTAAACTATATTAGGTGTTTGGTGATACTGCGTTGATATAGCCAGCATGAGTATTGGTTGTTCAGTTCGTCCAATGTGGCTAAATTTTCTCTCAGTAATCTGCCAATGTAACTAATCTCTACTAACTTATAGCACCACTATGCAGTACTGACATATTATTCTGTAACATACAAGACTTTCTTTCTCCAAAGACGGTCCTAGTGGAAAAACATGTTTCATTTTGATTTCCCCACATGCTATATGCTGTAACCCTTGAGTGTGTAGCTCTTGGTAAGATCACCTACATATGTGTCTTACGCATGAACTTATCTAAATTCATGGACTTGTGGATTGTTCATAGACCTAGGAAGAATTAAATCATATAATGCTGTGGGAATTCAGGATGTATTAAAAATTGAAATTTCAAAATTTTATTTCAAAAAATTTGTAGACCTCATTAATGTATTTCAAAATTTATGTAAGATGGACTACCGAAGATTTAGCCTTGATCTCATCTAAAGTTCTAACGTAATCCAACTGTACCATGCAATTGAAAATTATTAAGAGCGAGATATAGTACAAAGTTTTAAGTGACAAATGAAATGACACATATTGGAACATTATTCAATGAATTCCACTCTCGGCAAGCTAATTAATAACGTAACAGCAGCTGAGACAGAGCATTGAAATCAGTCGGTAGGTACGATTTTGGCAATAAAGCCATTTATTTTAATCAATTGATCGACAAAACACACAGTAAACCCAAATGATAAAAGCATGCGTTGTCACTTCTTTAGCTAATTAAGAGAAATACATAAAATGAAAAACATCAGATTGTGTTGATGGGAGAAATTCTTGTATGAGCTGGCAGACTGCATGTACTCTCTCCCAACTGTCCACAGTAAGCTCAGGCCATCTAAGAATTTCTCGTGTGGACAGACGTATCCTTCTTTTTGCATGTTAGGCCAAATCCAAATGGGAAAAGTGGGTCATAAGAATTGCTGCAAGAATCCAGTGGTAGTTGATCAACATTCCTGAACCACGAAACCGGCAGTCTCCCTACGAACTGGTGATCCCCGAAGATGACATCCGTAATGCCATTTCCTTCAGTTCCGGGCAACCAAAGCTTCCACCTTGTCCAACACCTTGGGCTCTATAGTTATCGGTCTCCCAGAGATAAGAATAACGAGCGTGGGCACCTTGTCTGCAACCGATCTTCTCACATTTCCTCCGTCGAATTGGATGGCGAGCTTCTTGTTTGTTTCCATGTTTTCCGCATAGGAATCTTCTCCGACTGCAACAATGGCAAAACAGAAATTGTGGGCCGAGAATGTCTCTTCCGATGGGTTTTGTTCGTAGACCACTTCTGTCTCAGGACTAACTGCGTCTTTAACAGCATCAAGTATTGTTGTCCCTGCAGATCAGTTGATAACGTCTTTAAATAAGCTCTTCGAATAGAACCAAGTCCATGACTCGAAGCCAAGTACACATTTTATCTAGTACAAACCGATCGTCCTCCGGCCTCTTAGTCCGGTCCATCTGATGGTCCAAGCTCCACACTGAAGCCAGAGGTCATCGGCGTGTGATCCTGCCTCCAGAATTTTCTTGAGCCACGAGGTACTCCGAGATGGTCAACTGCACTCCAGTCGGAAATTAACATTCCCTGCATTGACACACCCCTCCAATTCAAACTAACAGTTACTTACAAGGGAGGAATAAAACCATGAAGCAAGAGAGTGACATGGTCACTACAACCTTAAACCCGAGCTTGTTCTTAAGAATCTCGGTGAGGAGAAACTTATTGGAATGCATCTTCTGCCCATTCCAGCTCGAGTAGGAAGCCATGATAGTGGAAACATTTTGTGCTATGCAGTCCAAGTACAGCGCCATATGAATCCTCTCCTGATCTTCGTAGCTTGCTACAGTGTTGCCCTCATTTTCTCTTCCTTCAGTGCCAACATCTCCCACAAAATGTTTTGCGCACGCAATCACATTGTTCCTGTTGAACTAATGTTGGAAATGCAACGTTTCACAAGTAGCTGAGCATGAAGGAAAAACAAGAGACAGGAAGAATTACCTTCCGGCGACAAAAGGGCAGCCACTTGGGTAGTCCAGCGGTGGCTTATCTTGCATGCCCGTGATGGCCGATGTCATTTTCCTCACGACATCAGTATCTTCACTGTAACTCTCATAACATCGTGTCCATCTCGTGTTTCTTACAACCTGCGAAAACCATTCCAGTAAGTTCCTCAACAACCTACAAGAATTACCATGGAAGTTGGTGAAGTGGGTTAAATTAATTTAGGGTCACTTACTGCCACGCAAGGGGCCAGAGCATAGTGAAGTTTCTTAGGATGCGACGGAGTAAGAAAACAGGACGTTTCGTGGATCATCGAGCTGAGCAATTCAATGTAAGTCTTCCTTAT
>JAOYND010009256.1:0-23006 GCA_025802135.1 Lagerstroemia fauriei | reverse complement strand
TTAATAAGGGATCGGTTACTCCTAACAGTAGGAGAGAATGTCCTATGTATTCTACTTAGTATTGGCTCAGGAAATCTCTGGTCAGAGTAGTATGAAAATTGGAAAGAAGTTTCTGATATTTCATAATTGAGTCAAATACTTAAGAATTGAAAACATCTGAATAAGTATTGACGTATCATCCATACCCTAGCTCATTCGGGACATTGTATAACTGAAGGATTTAATTGCGCGGAAACTAATCACCAAAGGGTGTTCGATCCTTAGATTGAAATCCTCACTATCCGGGTAGTCATGACACGTTGCTAGACGTCAATCTTGACTTGTGGGTCTATCCGATTAAGAGTTAATCGAATTTGCTTGTTAAAGAGTTTAATGAGATTAAATTAGAGTATAGTTAATGGACTCACTTCTGGCTTAGTGTGGAGCCCAATGGGTCACAGACAACACACAATACAGGTTTTTTCTCGTAACCAAAATTTAATAGATTTAAATTTTAGATCGGGCTATTAAACTTTCGCTAGCACGAATGAGCCCATAACGGTTACACGCTTTATCGGATAAGGCAATCGTGGAATTATATATTTGATTATTATTATTCTCGGTTAAACATGCACGTAAATTACCAAATTAGATTTGGTCAAACATGGTAAGATTTACGTGTGATATTGATTATATTTGTAATCAAAGATATCGATTTGGCTAAAATCGAATAACCATATCTCAGCCGTTACGATAAGATTTAATTTGCCAATTCTTCCACATGTATCGGGATGAATGGTTAATGCAATCTTTATTTATTAAAATAAAGAAATCTTATATTTATTGGCAAGATAAGAATAATAAATATGTTGTTTCTCAAGAAAGAAAAATGGGGTTTTTGCCTTTTTTTTCCTCTGATATACGTGCTAACACAAAAACAAGGTGGCCTTATTTGTGTTTTTCAGCTGAGAGAGTGGTGAGACAACCGAGAAAAATTTCAGCGTGACGAATAATTTCAAACTGTTCATTGAGAAAGAGTTTCTCAATTCTTACGAGATACCTGGTGTGGATACCGTGGAGGGCGTACACGTGTGCGTCTAGTCAAAGGATCGACTTCAACAAGTTCATGATCAGATTATTCAGTTCGTGCGGTCAACCCGAGGAATCAACACAGGAACCAATTCAGAGTTCTTGTAGGTATAATTTCTAAACACCCTCATCAATTGCAATTCTGAATTTTATCAAAGTGATCCTGGATCGGGAATAAAAATTTTAAAATCGTGTTTCAGCTGCGTTTCGATTCCCTACAGCCTTAAAAGCTCGCAGTTGATCCCCCGCGAGTGGAGCCCTTCCTTTCTGTGCCTCTAATTCATCGTCAATTTCAGGTGCAATATCTTCCGTTCCCGATTACAAAGATAGACCCACCACTCCCACCATGAGCACCACCGCGTCGAGCCTCGTGTTCGCCAACAAGCTCTCCGGGCTTTGCCCTGATCATCCTCAATCCAAGCCCAATTCAGCCATCTCCCCTCTGATTGAGCTCCTTTTTGTTCGATTCCAAACACCGCACTCGTCCCTCTACTCCTCAAGCTCCGACGTCGCAAGGAGATCCTTTCAATCCGAAGATTGGCCTGGACATCCTTGACTCATCCTTTGCCTTGAATCTTCTGCATCATGGAATGATGGGAGACTAAGTCGTGTAGGTTGCGATGATGTGCCTGGTCTTTGGGGTTCAGATCCATGAGCTTGTGGGTGTTACATTTTGGTCCATCATCTCATGCTTTTTACATCTAGACCCTCGTCTTCTGATACTTACGAGTCGGTTCCTCACTTGATGAAAATTTGCAAATAAGTTTCTCATTTTATGAGTTTTGCACAAGGATCACTCATCTTATGTATTTTGCATATTAGTCCTTCAATTTAGACATTTTGTACATTAGTCATTCATTTTAGGTGATTTGCACATTAGCCTTTCACTTTACAAGTTTTTGCATATTAATTCCCCACTTAGAACATTTTGCAAATTAGTTCCTCTCTTAGGACATTTTACGTATTAGCCCCTCATTCTTGGCATTTTGAATTTTAGTCCTTCATTTGAGGACATTTTGAATATTAAACCTTCACTTAGGATATTTTGTATATCGGTCTGTCATTTTGCATATTAGTCCCTCATTTTAGGAACTTAACACAGTAGTCCATCACATGGGATACTTTATGTATTTGTCCCTCATTTTTAAATTTTGTAGAGTAGCCCTCCAGGTGATATAGTTGCTCCTTGCACTACTTAAGGGGGTTTGGGGATTTCAATGTATTTGAGCACATATGTAAGGGGTGGGTAGTGAGAGAGAGAGAGACAGGATAAATGCTTGTAATGAAAATATAGTCAAACTCTTTACTTTTCTACACCTAGTTTAGGACGGGTAGTATCATCTTAGGGCACATGGTCTTGGTTTCGGACCATCGATTCGGACCCCAATCAGGAAAATAATTGGATGAATTAAAACGTGCAAGCAAACAAGCAACCTAGATATAGGGATGGGTACCAATCTCGAGCGTGTCAATTGGCTTGCGAGCCTTTTGAATGTAACAAGACCCTTGAACGCAAGCTCTGGTTCAAGACCGACAAAACAAGAACCTAGGGGGTTAACCTGATGGTCCTTTAGGTAAATAATAGGTTTCTAATAGACCTTAGGACTGGTCCTTAAACGGTTAGAGGCGACTCCAAAATCCAATCACGATCAAAGTCCCAAGATAGGCCTCATGAACCCCTATAGCCCTAATGGCCACCCAGGTCGGAACATTTTCAAGTCCGACAGCTTGGCGACTCCACTGGGGATTGAAGAAGGTCTGGACCCAAGATCCCCAGTTGTTTTTTTTATTTATTTACTTGCTTACGCATTTTTTACTTTAGCACTACATACCCTGATTCGATCGAACCCGGATCGTAGGATTTCCCTAGAAGGGGATTAGTAGGAGTACGCCTGTCGTGGGATCTCCCATCGTAAACGGCACTGAAACACCTTAGCTCGGTTCAGAAGCCCACTTGGCCCATAGATTAGACTATGTAGGGATAGAAAAGCCTCTTTTTTATATTTTGATATGAGCTCTTAGGTTAACTAGTTTTAGGTTAGACAATTGATTTATTTTATATTGAGATTCTCATGTAAGTGTAGCTATGATCAAATTAGTGGACTGGTTTTATTTTTCACACTTGCATCATATTTTCAAAATGAAACCTAGTAGAGCTGCTATTCGTTCTCAAGTCGCTTACTCCTCCGTCCGAACGGGGGTGGAGCCTAGGATTACCTGTCCCCACATCGATTGTCTTAATACCAAATTGACGAAGTTAGTCAATGATAAAGCGACTCGATTTGATTAGACGAGCTCGCACCTGAAGGCAGATCAGAGATGCAACACATTTGATCAATCATCGAGTCAATTGAAGTTTGCTCGAAAACTTAGTCCACTGTTTGAGATAAGACATGCGATGTCTCAGTGATTGACCGAATCATTCTGACATTGGCACTTGTTTCGAGAGGTTTAAGGGGAGTCATCACTTGTTTAGTCGAATTCTTATGCGATCAACGCGCTCTTACTTCCCACATTGTTTTAGAATTAAAAAATTAGAAACAGTTAGAGAATTGTTGCGTAATGGCTGAGGCTTTTATCGATTTAAAGTTTTCTCAAATAATGCAATTAAAAAATCAATCAATCGAAAAGTCTTATTAATGATGAATTCCAAAGGAACCTAGCTCGTGATGTCTTACTTCAAAACTTTCCTTGTTGCCAACTATCATAAATATGGCCGTAGGTGGGGCGGTGCTTCGAATGACAGGAGGTCGGAATTTCATCTTTCCCTTTTGCTTGAAAGCTCGATAGCACCAAAATTCATAAAGACAATGGGTGAGGAATGACATGAGAGAATCTAGTACATCACAACATCAGCTCCTCACTCATGCTACCCACCTAGGTGATCTTCTCCGAGCATTTTTCATCAGTTAAATAAAACTTTGATTTCAAGTACTTTAGGATGGCTTTGTCATAAGAAGCCCACAAGTGTTTAAAGAAAGAAATTTCCTCAAACCTGAAAAATAGATTTCATAATATGATCCGTTAGATGACACATCGTTACACTTGGCACCCACAAGTGGCCTCGATCCATTTACCTACTATCATTTGAGAGTTGCAAGGAAGCTAGGTGATTCTTTAAGAAGAATTGATAAATTAGAAAGTTCTCTCGTACTAGATGGATATGACTTGGCAGCATCCCTCTTCACAAGTCAAGTGACCAATGATCAACACCCAAAGTTATAGGTGACTTGCTTGAAGTGCTTGAGGGAAGTGCCTGCTGTTTCCATGGATGAAGACTAGCACGGGATTTCTCAAGGATACATTTATCGATTTGAGGGTGATTGAGACAAAATGCAAGCAAAATATGAGAAGTATTCAACACAAGTCTCTCGGCAATATAAAGGTGCCATTGATATCCATATTTGTGCTTCGAGGCGAAGCATAATCATATGATTCGCTAGCCATGAAGAAGGATGCAACCAAGCTTGCAAAGGACTCGACCAAGCTTGTGGAGATCCCACAAAGCGTGATAGGCAAACGGCTCAATTGAGCGCTTCCTTGGAGGATTTCATAAAAAGAGGAGTTTAAATGAATAAGATCTTTCAAAATATTTTGCCACAGGTCTCAAAATTAAGGAGCAAGACTCAGAAGCGCTTAATGGGTTTAGGGCACTAGTTAAACGGCACAAGGACATATAAAAGGGATCTTGATACATGAGCCTGTCTCATCTCCTCGTGATAAGAAATCAAGATCTTTAACATCGAGATGAATGGCAACTCACTATAGAATTTTCTCCTGTATCATCATTATGAGTCAAACTTCATAAATGCTCATTTTGTTCTTTTTCCTTTTCTTTGTAGATATCGTCGTTAGGCCCAGGCTTATGAGAGTCTCACCTGCATGTGATTTTATAATAGGGTGAGAAGCCTAAAATATCAAGAATAGATTCAACTACATCAATTGCACCAAAGTAGAGGATTGGTCATCTCGAACACATTATATCAAGCTTAATTACTGCCTAAAGTATAGGCTACAAGTGCTAATAACTCAACCCATCCACTGTCTTAGATATTGGAGCTCACTTTAGTCCAAATGCTTCTGAAACTTAGATAGGGTGAGGCAAGTCAAGAAAAATTCCAAATTGGAAAAAATGTTTTGACAAAGTCATGGAGCTTACAAGCACTAGCATTATAAAGGTATGGATTTCTCAGAACAGGCGAGCCCCATGGTTAAAGTAGTGGAGACAGTCCATTCATGCTAGCATCATTGTGTATGAAGAAAGCATATTGAGGCTATAGGCGATGACTAGTTCCAAGATCTGTGGACTAAAATTGTGTGGGACACTATGCTCATCACTATCAGGATTGTAGGTAAGTGTAGAGCAACAAACCCCAAATCAATACCCTATCATGAACATCTCAGAAGTCTTGGAGTGATCACACATTCCTCGCGTGAGGAGCAGATTTGCATATACTTATAACATTTGCTCCAACAACATTACTGGGTGTCAAGTCGGCATACCAAGTTTATGACTAGTGATGAATTTCATGGAAAATTTTTGGTTGAACCCATCAAGGAGGCTAGTAAAAACCCGATCTGCTACAACATGATATAGAGTTGGGAAGGCATGGTAAGGCATGCAGATATTAAGTATCAGCTCCAAGCAAGTGAGTGTCTGAAACATGCAAACAAACAAGACAATTTGTCAATATCTGGCGTGTCACCAAGGCGTTCAGTGCATGAATTTTTTGGATGCCATGCTCTTGAGATGCACAAACATTAGAGAGGCAAAACCCATGACGATGATCAACATAAAGGAACCTACGGACTGCATATAGGCAAACACATGCTCTTCAGAAAGATCACACGATCCAAATATGTTGGATCGACTACAGAGAGAAATTTTTCAAGGCAGTTGCAATGTAGTTGCCATCCACAGATTTGTACAAGTATCGACTCAGCCTTAAACGAATTGCACATCAAGTAGCAGCTTCATTGCGCTTCAAAGTATGGAGCACTGTTGTGTCCAATCCAGTTTTTCTAGGGTATTGAGCAAGTGAGCTAGATTGCCAATGACGATGAAGGTGGCTTGAGATCGTACATCACGGTTTCTCTCCATAATCATAATGATGTAGTGGCATCCCTAAAAACCAAAAAAAAAAAGGGAAGAAAACAAAAAAGAAAGAAAATAGGAAAAGGCGAAGAGTAAATAAGCAAAAACACAAAGGGAAATAAAAAGGAAAATGAAAAGAAAGGAAATCTAAAGAAGGTAGTCGAAAATGATTGTCATACACGAGGAATGGCGTAAGATACTACTAATGGTGTTCCTTGTAATTATGCATCGACTAGGGCAATGCCTTACTCGGGTAAGTGTGGTAATTGACATGTGCTTCTAGTAAGAGGAGGTCCTCTTCCTAATGCCTGCACCTTCAACAAGCAAATTTTACCACACAAGTTCTTGCATAGAGACGTTGTCATGTAAAGGGTAAGGCACATTGAACGGGATCATTAGGGAACAAATTTCTCAACTCAATGAATGGCGATTCCATCATGAAATAACATCCGAGAATGGGAAATAAATTTTCCTCGGCATCAAAATTCATTTGCCTCACATACTAATCTTCTACCCTCCAGCTACTTGTCTATAGTTGAATTATTGAGGTTAACTACTTTAATTTTTGCATTTGCTACAAGTGCATCCCAGCAAGAAGTGCCACATCAACTTCAAACATTAGCGCAAAGTCCACTCCAAAGTGTGAATGCTCTGATATCGTTAAAGAAGCCTCTTGTAGTGAACCCATGATTCTTCCAAAATAGAGAAAAATGAGTTGTCAACTTGGTGAATGACGATTTGATGGACACGTACCTTCTTTCCACAAGCAAGAAGCACAACCCATTGTAGGCCAGAATCCATCCCTCACTCAATTCAATTGCCTCCTCTATACTATTGCATAATGAAGAAAACCCATTTGCTGGGGCAATGGTGCACTCCTGTACGATCCCCAAGGAAAAGAGTGGAAGAGAGGCAGCCCTCAAGTTTTAAGGAAAAAAATGAAGATTGATTCTCCCCTCGTAACACGACTAAGAAGAAGCTCTGAAGAGCAATTTGGTGCAAGAATTTTGCACGAAAACGAGTCCTCTATAAGAGGCAGGCGAAAGCTAAGTGATTAGAAGCATCCCAATTAGACGGTGTGGCAATTATCTGTTGGGTAGAGTGAAATTTGAAAGGCTAATTACAAAGTGAATAAACAAAACAAAATAAGAACAAGCGAGCAACAAAAATAAAAGAGATAGACTGGAAAAATAAAAAGAGATAGCACCACCAACGTGTTGAGTACCAATGTTCGTATTTGGATATGTACTTGTGGCATTTGTTAGTACCGTTGGTTGATCTGAGATAGACCCGGGGGTGCCTCATCACCTAGTGCCTTGGACCAACTAGAACGAGAGTCACTAGTCGATTGTCGCTACATGGATTGCTAGAAGATGGAATGCTTAACGTCATGCAGGAAAAAAAGAGAGTGAAAAATAAAAAGAAACACCATCACCAAGGTGTTGAGTACCAATGCCTGCACTTGGTACTACCTTGGACCAATTGGGATAGAAGCCATAGCTCGATTCTTGCTACGTGGATCACCATGAGGATGGAACGCTTAACGTCATGCGACAAGAAAAGAGTGAAAAAAGAAAAGTGAAATCCTCGCCAAGGCATTTAGGACCAATGTCTGTGTTCGAAAATGTACTTGTGATGTTTGTCAGTGCCGTTGGTTAATTCGAGATAGACCCGAGGTGTCCCTCATCACCTACTACCTTGGACCAACTTGGACAGGAGTCACTAGTCAACTCTCGCCACATGGATCGCCACAAGGACAAAAGTTTAGCGCCATCTGATCATCGGACAAAAATGATTGAAATAGAAAATAAGCGATTTGCACATTGGTGGACACAATTCCCACACAGGCAATGGTCACCCCTCTTTGAAAACTCTTTTGTGATGATGGCTTGAAGTTTGTCGAATACATATGATGAGGAATTGAGTGAAATTCCTGTTTCAAATAGTTAAGAGGGACTTTTGAAGAGTCATCATTCAAGGGATGAACCTTTTGAGTATTTTAATCAAATCAATGGCACTGTCAAAAGCTGAAACCAACATGTGGTCATACATGATGTAGAGTTACCTTGGCAAGTGTGGACACCAAAGCGTACTTAAATCAACCCCTTTCTAGGGCAATTTAACTTGGTCCATCCCCTTGATCCTTGCCCATTTGAAGGTTTGTTAGGCAGTGATCCAGGGTATTCTAGCTTCCAATTATGGAACTCCCCATTTTGGGGATGTTAGGTTTTGAAGACATGGCATGCTTATGCTTCTCCTACTTGCGATACTTAAAATTGAAACTTTGATCCAGTTTCTCGTGGCAAGAAAGACTAATCGAAATGAGTCTAGTTTTGTAGGGAATTCCAGCCATGATAGGGTCAAAGAAATCCCAGGGGCATGATCAACCATTTTATCATTTCTAAAAAGTGGATTCTTATTTAATTTTAGAAAAAAGAAATGACTAACTGAAAAGGATTCAAATCTTGTATGAAGCTAATTCAGGAGAAGCCAATGTGGAACAAATACTTAGAGGGGGTTGAATTGTACAACCTTCATAATAGAGGATTTGGGACTTCCTTCTTCACTTTTACTTCTATAAATTATGTCGAAATTTGTGACTCTTCTCCTAGAACAAATTATGACCACTCTTCAAGTTGGTCATGCAATAAAAACAAGCGTAACTGTGATTGAATTACTTCATTAATTATGATTATGATAATTTAAAGTTGGAACTAACAGTAAGATTGCATGTTACTTGGCTTTAAATCTAGGCGAAGGGAAACGTTGAGAAATGCCAATGACAAATCAAGAATAAGCTTGAGCGAGCTATCTTGCATTGTTGATTTGGAATCCAAGATGAACATAGGAGCGTGTAAGATAAGCTTGAGAGACCGGGCAAAAAAAAAAGCAATACTATCACGACTCAACAACAGAGCTAGAGATTTCAATACTTAAGCCCAATGGCAAGCATTTTTACTTAATCAGGCGCATCTATCTCTCAATGCTCAAAAGGTGTCTACTATTCGTACTCAGAACGCATTTGTCTGATTTCCAACCAACGCTTCATGAGTGGTCTACTTTTTGTGCCCGGAGCGCATTTATATCAGCATTTATTTTCACGCTTAAAGCATGTCTACCTCTTGATGCCCAAACCGCATCTCAATTTTCTTTTCTTTCATGGGAAGGCTTTGTAAAACCCTGAAGCTGGTGGAAACGTTCCGTAAGATGGCCTCTTTTCGTGAGAACGCTCTCTAAAACCCCGAAGCGGGTAGGAGCGTTATGTAAAGCAACATCTTCATGCGAACATTCTGTAAAACCCCGAAATAGGTGGGAACACTCTGTAAAATGGCCTCCTTTAGTGGGAACGCTCTGTAGAACCCCGAAGCAAGTAGAAGCATTCTATAAAATGACTTCTTCTATGGGAACTTTCTATAAAACCCAATAATGGGTGGGAATGTTCTATAAAACAGGCTCCTTTTGTGGGAATGCTCCGTAAAACCTCGAACCGGGTGAGAGCTTTCTGTAAAGTTACATCTTCCATGACAGCATTCTGTAAAACCCAGTAATGGATGGGAACATTTTGTAAAATGGCTTCCTTACATGGGAATGCTCTGTAAAACCCGGAAGCGGGTGGGAGCATTCTGTAGAATGACTTCTTCCATTGGAATGTTCTATAAAACCAGTAATAGGTGGAAACATTCTATAAAACTCAGTAATGGGTGGGAACGTTCTATAGAATGGTCTCCTTTCATGGGAAAGCTCTACAAGACCCCGAAGAATCTGGGAGCATTCTGCAAAACGATTTCTTCTGTGCACAAGGCTTTTGGAGCTCTCAAGAAACTCAACTTCAATTTACAAGATGTCAGAGAACGAAGACTCCATCAACTTCAAGAGCTTGATGAAATTCGGCACCAATCATATGAGAACACAAGATCTACAAGGTCGAGAAGTGGCATGACAAACAGATCTTGGTAAGAGAGTTTCAACCTGGTCAACTGGTCCATTTATATAATTCTCGGTTAAAAATCTTTCCATGACACCTCAAGTCTAGATGGTCAAGCCCATTCTGAGTGATACGTGTATTTCCTTATGGTGCAGTAGAATTGATGAATGAACGAACAAAAGAAAATTTCAAAGTGAATTTACAAAGAGCAAAGCTTTACCTAGGGGACTCCTCTAAACAAGGGGGCCAATATCCAGAAGAACGACACAGCACCAAGTCGGGCTAAGGACTTTAAACGGGGCACTTATTGGGAGATAACCCAAAACTGGAATAAGTTTTCACTTTTTTTTTTTCATATTCTACATTTTAGTTTCATTAGCAATATTTCCTTTTAATTAGTTTTCATTGCATTTTGTTGATACTATGAATTGTATGATTTACTTGCATATTCCAGACTTAGATATTTGAGTTTTAGGCCACTTTTCATATATTTAGAGGTTAATTGCATATCGTTTTATTTGTGGAAATTAGATATCATGTTTTAGAACTTTAAATCGAGAAAAGATACTACCATAAGTGGTTTACTGTGCAGGAAATTGAAGAAAGATCGAGCAATCTCCTGAAAGAGGAACTAAAAGCATGGCTGGAAACAGAGGAATTAGATGCGGTCTATAGAGAAGATCACGTGTCTATTGGAGCACAGGACTTAGACCTCGGTCTATGGAGTGCCACCCCATTTTCACGTAGTTTCAAAATAGGAAACTTGGACTTCTTGATCCAAACGACTTAGGAAAGTTTTCAGATGTCATCCCACACTTATTATAGCAATTAATAATATGGTAGAATTAATTACATGAGAGAAAGACTTGGCTTAAGACTAGAATAGGGGAAGTTATGAACCCTAGGAGTTCTTAATTGATTTATTCTTGTTTTGATTTTCTATTTACTTTCCACTTCTATTATTCGATTGACTTGGCTTGGATACGTTTGTGCTAATTTTAGTGCTTAGTAGTGGATTGGAACGAGTTCTTTTGGGAAGGATACTCTACTCATCATTTATTACTTGCTTGTGATACGTATACTTGCGTGCATTCTCATATACACAACACATTTATGAAATATGGATCGAATTCAAGAAAGCATCACAAATTTGCAAAATGGGAGAGACCGTGGTCTATTGAAGCTACCATCGAATAAGCAGCAATGAGGGAAGGAGACCGCGGTCTACTGCAGCAGAAACAAAGTCAATGATCTACGACCACATTTCACCGTACCAAAACCCAAACTTCAGTTATATGCTTGGGAAACCTGAGTATTTAAAGGGTTTTGCAGTGAGGGTTGAAGCCACAAACCATCGTTCTTCTCCTTTGCCTCCTTTGGCTAAAGAAAGGCTCTCAATCTCCCATTCTCTCTCTAAAAAGTGCAGCACCATCTTCTTCACCAAGTGGCCTAGGAGCACCAAGAAACCAATTTCTACCAAGGGAGACAAGTGATTGGCAGGAATTCAAGTTCCCGAGTAGTGACATCGTTCTAAACCTTCTTGTTACTACTTTCTCTTGAATTTTCATTGCATATTCATGGATCCCAGGAAGAGTAAAACACATGCATCATCTTCCTCATCTCTTGACTATGATCCAGATAGATGTACATCTAGGGAATGTGAAGAGTTATTTGAAAACCCACTTTAAGAAAAAGAACGCTATTCCGGAAAGTGATTTCCTTTGGGATGATGCTCGATTGATGGGAGAGTTTCCAAGGGAAATGATGGCTTTAGGATTGGAGAGAATTTGCAAACAACCCAACCCGGCTATTAAGAATGTTGTTCGTGAATTTTATGCTAACCTAAATGAAGAAAACTTGGGCGGGGTGTATTTGAGGAAAACATATGTCACATTCTCAACTAAGGCCATTACGAACATCATTGGAATAAGGATGTCTAATTCTTTCATAATAATGACTAGAGGTCTCAATGAGGAGGAAATATTACAAGTCATAGGAAAACCAGCGGTAAACTAGGAGACAAAAACTGACCTAGTTGTTGTGCTTAAAAGAGGAAGTTTAAACTATAGAGCTAGAGTATGGCTTCACTTTGTCTTCTTGGATCTTTCCATGCTCGAGTTTGATATTAGAGAGGAAAGAACATATATATGCTCTTTATTGTATCATCAAACATAGGAAGTTCGATACTGTAGCCTTGATTTATAACAGTATCACTTCTTGCTTCAAGGAAAGAGAGAAGAGCCTTTGGTTTCTCTCGATCACCATGAAGTTGCTGCAATGTGCTCATTGTCGATTGACGCGGGCACAGACATGTCCAAGCCCAAAGATCCTATCAAAGCCTCAATCATGAAACAAATGAAGCAAAAGGATGGAAGAGCACCAGCAGCACCAAGGCAAGAGCCACAAGAGGATCCATAGGAAGAACCTAGATAGGAAGTAGGTGATTAGTGGCAAACTATTATGTAAGAATAGCAAAGGAATGAGTGGATGGAGAAAAGGCAGATGAAGTGGACTCGATATCTTACCAAGTTTGTCAAAATTCATGAACAAAACCAACACCGTATCACAAACATGCTTGGACTCTAGATGGACTTTTACCCATTCCTGACATCCACAAGTGGGAAAGAAGCTCAACAAGGGGAGGAGGGTGCCTCCTCCGATGAATGAGACAAGAGTCTGCCACCAAACTAACAAGGCAAGTTCTATTATATTATCTTAATATTGGTTTACATTGAGGACAATGCGTAGTTTAGGTTTGGGGGTGGAAACGATGCCTTGCCTGTTTGGATTTCTTGCTTATTTTGTTTTTCTTCTTACTTTTGGTCCATGGTTTGCATTTATGTAACACCACGAGCCCGTCGCCCAAAAGTGCTAGCGTTGGTGTTCTCGGGCTCATTGGGCCTTACATATATGCCCAAGATCTCCTCCTTGCACAACCGATGTGGGATTGAGGTGTCACAAACTTCCCCATTAAAGGCCTAGTGTCCTCACTGGGCTCTCGGGCCGGGTTCGTATTAACTCCCCGCCAATCGAGCCTGGTCCAGACTACTCCCCACGATTTCGGCTCGTGGTCAGCATAACAGACCACCCGCAATCCCCCATGGTTGTGGGCCGGTGTCGACTTTGATACCATATGTAACACCATGTAACACCATTGGCTCGTCACCCTAAAGTGCTAGCTGTTGGTGCTCTTGGGGTCATTGGACCTTACATATATACCCAAGATCTCCTCGCACAAACGATGTGGGATTGAGGCGTCACAATTTAGACAATAGTTTTTGCATATGCATGAGTGAATCAAGAATGTGTGGTGTGACTGCCCTTATTAGGAACATGCAAAACTTTTCAAAACCGATTGGTCCTTGTTCCATAACGATAACTAATGGCTTGAAACTTAGAACGTGATTGGATTTTGGAGTGTAACTTACCTTATGTATTTTAGAAAATGTACATGATATCTAAACCCTAGTATTTTCACGACACTCTTACCTTAGGAATAGCTTAAAATAGCCTTTGATGTTGCTTGGTTGTATGGCTATCATGAGAGTAGGCAAAGAGCATGAACTGTGATGTCCTACTAAAGGCAAAGAAAGAAAGAAACAAAAGGTATAAAAGAAAAAAATTTTGTTTGCATGAGCTAGTAAATTAAAATCTTATAGAATTGCATATGTGAGCTTAATTGAAAAGATGTGCCAAGGGTCTGAGTACCACTGAATGGGTTGAGCATCATTTAGTACGAAAGCATATGAATAAGGCTTGACATATGCCCGTGGTGGAAAAAGTAGTCCATTCATCAAAACTTGAGGATATATCCGTAAGGGCGTTTCAACACATTACCTTGGATCAGCTAGAACAGAAGCCATTGGTTGATTCTTGCTACATGGGCCTAGCTTATGGACATGACACCCAGAGTCATGCACCACCAGAGAAAGAAAAAAAAGAGCTTGATTGTGTGCTTGACCAATCTAGTTTCAGATTGGGTGCTTAAACTTTTGTAAGATTGTTTTCGCTAACACGTCAAAGGTAAGGGCGGAGTTTTTTTGAAAATTTAACATCGAGGGTAGGAAGTATTCGAACTGAAGATCATGTGAAAGGTAACAAGTCGTTCCAGAGAACGTTGTGGGGCCAACTTGGTTTAATCTTTTTATTTCATGTTCTTAATTTTTTGGCCGGGACGAGCAAAACTATAGGTTTGGGGGTGTGTTGATATTGTGATTTATATTATTTATTTGCCCATTCTAATTTAGATATTCGAGTTTTAGGCCAATTTTCATATAGTTAGCGTATAATTGCATACAATTTATTTGTGGGAGTTGAATATCATGTTTTAGAACTTTAAATAGGGATTGGATACTGATGAGAGTGGTTTACTATGCAGGACATTAAACTAAGATTGAGCAATCTCCTAAGAAATGAAACGAGAAGTGCGGCTGGGAACAGAGGAGGGCGACCGTGGTCTAGAGAGGAGATCATGCATCCCATAAGAGGAAACTGCGGAAACAGAGGATTTAAACCGTGGTCTACTGGGCACTACGCAACTTTCACATGGTTTAAAAATAAGAAACTGGCCATTCTTGATCCCAACAACTTAGGAAAGTTTTCAGATGTTTTCCCACAATTATTATAGCAATTAATAATCTAGAAATAAAGAGGAAAGTGGTCAAAGACTCGAAAGAATAGGCAGCTATCCTAAAGGGAAAGTTTGAGATCGAGAAGTACCCGAATAGATCTCAGCTCTGTCACTATATAATGGGCATCACTTATGCAGCTTGGGATACAATTTCTCATCAACATTCAACATATCTTAGTGTGTTTGAAGAGCGAAGGAAGGCTGCAAACTTGAAGCGAGAAGGAGGGATCGAGCTTGAAGATTGTGTAGGCTTGATCGAGAGATTCGGCTCCACCACTATCTAGAGTTTCTTCTATACCTTTTTTTCTTTTTTTCATAATGTTGTCTTATCTTCTGACTCTTGTATTTTCTTTTACTATGATGAGCTAAATCCCTAGATTCCTAGGGGATCAATAGAACCTATTTCGATGTTTTAGGTAAAGTTCTTTTCTCTCATGTGTATGATTATCTCAAGGTATGCCTCCAAGGTGTTGTTTATGCATATCGCGTTCTTCATGCTTTCTTTTAGATTGGCCGCCCACGAGAATTAACTTGAGATGGTGAGGAGCCCGGAGAGAGGAAATCAAAATCACGCTAGAGAGTGCATAGTCTAGGTTAATTTATGCCAAGAGGTCAAATTATTCGTGCAAGCGCAGTAAGAGATGGTGAGCACCCTAGATAGCTAATTAGGGTTGGTTCAAATTGGCCTTTCAACACTAATCACCTAGAAATGGAATGGTTAGTGTCTTCCGCTTAGGTACATTCTTGCAATATTGAGAGTTGCGTACGGAGATAGTGGGGAAACCCTAAAACCTTAGGTTAATATAACATGATAGAATTAATTGCATGAAAGAAAGACTTGCTTAATACTAGAATAAGGAAAGTTGTTAATCCTAGGAGCACTAACATGGTAGAATTAACTAATTCTTTGCTGATTAATTTCTGTTTAGTTACTTTCTTACTTTCTACTTCAGCTATTTGATCAACTGGGCTTAGATACGATTGTGCCCATTTTGGTGATTGGTAGGAGAATTCTCATGGAAACAATACTCTACTCATCCTTTATTACTTGTTTGTGATTCGTATAGTTGTGTGCACTCTTATATATAAAAATTCTCATTGAATCCGACATGTTAGGGTCTCAACCTTCCCCTTTCGAATAGAGCATAAACATAACCCGTCTCTTGATTTAAGCTGCGATGTTATATTTTGACAATCAAGCAGTTTTGCACAAGCAGTTTTGCACATCACTGCTAACCCGATATTTCACGAACATATGAAGAATATTGAAATTGATTGTCACCTTGGTAGTTAGGCACTATTGCCACTGACCATGTGCCCATGCATCTACAACTAGCCGATATCTTCACCAAGGCACTTGAGCCGGATCACTATCAATTTTTGCTTGCCAAGTTGGGAATTTAAGTATTTTACTTAAAAATTAATGTTGCATACTAGCCGGAATTGAATGACAAGTATTTGATAAGCCCTGGATCATAATCTTACATATGACCCTCCATATTATACTTTAAAGAGAATTTTTTGAAAAAAATAACTGAGTTAGTAGAACAGTTGAAAGACCCATGGCTGATTGTTGGAGATATTAATGAAATTATGAATAAAAAAGATAAAAGAGGACAAAGAAAATACATTTGGACTTCTAGATGATATCTAGAGGACTTCTTAACTGGCTCAAGCTACATATAACTGGGCTACTCTAGTCACGCATTTAAATGGAACAATAACAGAATTGAATTGGGGCATGTCAAGCAGAGGATCGATAGGGCTTTAGCGAGTCAACTAAATATGTGGTTAATTGCCTACAATAAAATAAATCAGATCATAGTCCTATAGAGATTAAGCTAAGGAAATCAAGCCAAAACCATAAGAAACCCTTCAGATTCGAGGTTATGTGGATTAGAGGTAAAAATAGCAATGAAATAGTATGGTATGCTTGGAACCAAACCATCAAAGGGTCAAAACCTTATCAATTAACAAATAAAATAAAAAGCACAAAAACAACATTGGAAAAATGGGACAGAACCACTTTTGGTAATTGTGAGCTTAAGATAAAATTACAAAACAATTACAAGGCATATAAGATGTTGAACCATCAGCCAAAAACTTAGGAACAATAGCCAAATTGAAAAAGGAATTAGATGAGCAACTAATAAGAAAAGATATAATGTGGCAACAGAGATTAAAGGAATTGTGTTTGCAACAGAGTGATAGAAATTCAAAATTCTGTCATCTGTCCACGGTCGTTAGAATGTAGAGGAATAGCACTAATGCAGTCAAAATAAATAACTAAAATTGGACTTACGAATATAAAGAGATAGCAGAATACTTCCAACCCAATTTTCAAGAACTATACAAGACAGAAAACCTAATGATACCTAAGAGCTAGAAAACCTCCTCATTCCCATAGTCAGCCAAGAGGAAAATAATAACCTAAAAAAAAGTACTAAACCTAAAAGAAATCACACAAACAATCAAGAGAATACAAGGTTTAAAAACCCAGGCGCAAATAGCATGCCTGTTCTTTTCTACAATCACTATTGGGAAATAGTAGGATGTTCGTTTATAAGTTCAGTTCAACAATTTTTCAACATAGGTCATATCCTAAAAGAACTAAATAATACATACATAACTTTGATACCCAAACAATAATGGGCAAGTACCTTTGATGACTTTAGACCTATAAGTCTTAGTAATGTGACATATAAGGTAATGTCCAAAATTATAATAAAACTATAAGTCAGTAATTATAATAAAACTATAAATCAGTAATGTGACATATAGACCTATAAGTCTTAGTAATGTAAGGTAATATCCAAAATTATAGCAAATACACTTAAACTTTTCCTAGATAGGATTATCTCTCCTAATCAGACAGCCTTTATGAAGGGAAGGTAGATAAATGATGATGGCATATTAGCTCAAGATATATTCCATGTAATGAAGAAAATAAGGACTAGGAGGGGTGGGTCGGGGCAAAGTTAGACTTTTCAAAAGCATTTAATAGAATATAATGGAATTTCATAACAATTCTTAGAAAGTGTGTTTTCCACCAGAATTTCATCATACAGATACAATAGCGTATCTCTGTCGCTTCAATATCTGTTTTAGTTAATGAAATACCAACTTATAATATCAACCCAAGTAGGAGACTTAGACAAGGGATCCACTATCTCCATATCTATTTATTTTAAGTATGGAGGTACTATCTAGGTTATTTCACAAAGCAGAAGTCAAAGGAAGAATAGAAGGAACTAGACAGTAGAGGATGTCCTCCAGCCCCACATCTCATGTATGCAGATGATCTCTTTATTACAATAAGTTCCTCGAAAAAGGAAATATGATATTGTAAGAAACTGCTACAAAAATTTGTAAATGAAGTGGTTCAGCAAATCAATGCAGCAAAATCGGGTTCCTTCTTCTCCAAAAATGCTACCCCCATATTAAAAGAAAATTTAAGGAAATTTTTGGAATAAATAAATTGAATACTAATGCTAGGTACCTTGACAAACCATTTATTTATTAAAAGAGAATAGGAAAACTGACAGTTTTGCATTTATTGTAGATAAAATAAACAGGAAATTTGAATCATGGAAGTCAAAAAACTTACCTTGGTTAGCAACCCTCATCACATCAGTTTTAAACAGTCAGCCCATTTACACTACGTCTCTACATAAATTGCCAAAAAAGATATGCGGTGGTCTGAATTTTAAAAGGGTAGAGTAGTTAAACAAGGCAATGTTAACCAAGACAAGTTGGGCACTCGCAACAGTTCAAATAGCTTGGCTTCAAAAGCAATAAAGGTTAAGTATGGTAATTTATGGCTACTAGCAACAGTAATTATAATTTAGCCTCTGAAACCTAGGAAGGCCTAAACACCTGCAGAGATACAATGAGAAAAGGGTTCGCAAATGGATAGGGAATGGAAATAATACAAAAGTTTGGTTAGATCCATGGATACCTGGAAATGTACAAACTAGCTTCCTCTCAATCCCAGCGAGCAATAACCAACCTCAGTTAGATCCTGCTGTGCCAGATCTCATGACACAAGAACCTAGATGCTGGTACCTCATGATACTAAATGGATTATTTGATCAAAACACTACAAACAACATACTTCACTTTAAATTAACTCAAGAAAATAATGATGACCATTATATTTGGTTAACCACCAAAAATGAATCCCATTAAGTGAATCATTTTATCACTTGGATGGAAAGCATAGGTTTGACCAATCCAATCAGAAATTATTGAACATTTTTTGAAAATCAAAATATATGATAGACACAAAATCCACTTGTGGAGAATCGCGACAAAAATTCTCCCCTAGTTCACAAACGAAGGGGAATCATGCCATATATGTGGGACCAGCTCTGATAATTTTATTCTTCTATTTAATGATTGTCTAATGTGTCGTGTGGCATGGAGTAAGTCACCCTAGAAGATTTGGTCTTTGCTATAAATATTTTCAAATAGACCTAAGTTGGCAGAGTTTTTTTTTATTCATTTTCCTTAAAAAAATTTCCTCATCCCTTTTGAATTTGGTGGTTTGATAAAGTAAAATTTAACTCGAATACAATATTTGGTGGATTTGTATTTTGTTTCACTTAATTTTACAAGGAATCTTATATTTTTGGTTGCTTTATTTAATGAAAGAAAAACAATATTAATATATTTTGATTGCCTTGAAATGGGAGTGACACGATTGCTTATAATTTTGGAGTTAATGGAACCATCTTTTTTCATTGTGATTTGCAAAATCAAGTTTTGTATTCTATTATATCATATATTCTTCAAAAGTTCATAAACTGTTTTCATTTAAGCAAAATCAACTTTAGATGGTTTTATTTCCTGATAAGTTGCTGAAAGTTAGTGTTCTAATGTTACTGATGGATGGAACACCATGGTCTAGAGGACAGGATTTGAATCGATATTAAGAAAACATGCAGAGATTGTTAAAACTATTCAAAAGATTTTAATAAGAACTATCCGTAAGCTTTTCTTTCACAGATTGGAAGGATCATTAGTCAAAATTCCAGTTATACACGATATCTTATTTGAACTTTTAAAAATCTACTTCTATCACCTATATAAACTTCATTTTAAAATTAAATTTTTGCATATCATCAAGCCTAATGTTTATTCCATAATCGACAATGCTCACCATGTGTATGTAGTACGGGTCTTGTGGCTAGTATATACTGAAGTGGAATAGGGGTGAACGGGATGAGTTACGTTTCCAAATTCAAAAGCTAATGTCAAATAAAGAAATAAAGAACTTACCTTAGAGCAGGAACGCCTTTTGTAGGACTCGAAAATTGAGGCCAAGTTGGTTTTGGAACGGTTCTATTTGTGAGAATTTTTTAATCAGTCCTTTATTTTTTGGGAGTATGGTAAATCAAAGCAAAGAATTATTTCGCCAAAAAAAATAATATGAAGAATTAACAAATAACAGGGAAAGAAAAGTATCGGGAAGCTGATATTCATCAAGCCAATGAAAAATTAGGCTAAAACATTAATAAGTAGCAGGAGTTAAAGGGAATTTATATAGTTAGAAATGCTAAAGAGCTGTGGAAATCTTTTGAGTGTGTTAGAATATGATAGATTAGCAGGTCAAAGAATGTAGAAGCTCATAATCTAGGATAGGCAGGAATATATTCATGTACCAAGGGTCTCATGTAATCGATCGTCTCCTCTGATCATCAAATCTAAGTGCAACAATACCCCGCATATAAAGGGAAAATTTTCCAAACAGTTATCATA
Source organism: Lagerstroemia fauriei (assembly GCA_025802135.1). NCBI lineage: Eukaryota > Viridiplantae > Streptophyta > Magnoliopsida > Myrtales > Lythraceae > Lagerstroemia > Lagerstroemia fauriei. The sequence continues at coordinate 2,528 of JAOYND010009256.1, read as the reverse complement.
ATTATTATTAATAATTGAAATTTACTTGGTATTTCTTCACCATATTATTGTGAGTTAAGATTATTTTAGATTTTTTCACAGTATTCAACCTTAATATGTTGCCAAGGGAGGGAAGAAGCAATCAGGCATTTTGACTAGCACCATCCGATCAGCTTTACTAAAACTGAAAGGCAGCATCACTCAAGACATAAAACTGTTATTCAAGGGACTCATAGTCCTTGGGTCATGTCTGGCACTAGTCCCATCGGGCTCTAGGGGCACAAAGAAAACTAAGTCACTTAAAATGGTATGGAAGCACATATTCTAGTCTTGGTCATGGCAGGTGAAAAAAAGTTTTTCCTCTCATGAATGAGTTGGTTGAGATGATAAGATATCTCTTTCTCTAAAATAAAGTTTCAGTTTCGAATCTTGTGAATGAAAAAAATTCATGTTGGAAGAGATTTATCTCCTTTGTTATCGACCCAACTCGAACCCAAATTAATTAAAATTTATTGGATTTCTGGATATTAGGTATGATACATGGAGAAAAATGGAAGTCCATTCACATCCTTCATTCCAGGAACCCATATACAAATTAAACTGCTATGCTAAATAACCTATAAAATACTTCTGGTAGGAACTCACAAGAAATCCTTGATCCCAAGGCCCAAGCCCCCAGCGAAGAATCCAATATGGTTACCTTAATAACACCAGCTGATCCCTAGATCTGCAAAAAAGACCAAAACTACTAAAGCATGAAAAGAATCTAATATTACCTTTTAGAATGGGTTATTATGACTAGTTGCCCAGTGCGAGTTTCCGTTCAATAACCACACTCATCTGATCTTCAATTGTCCATTACATCACTAAAAGTTCTACGCAACAGGAGACAGTGCCAGTGAGATCAATAGATCCTACCATACAACAAACAATACTTGGATGCTCCAATATAAAAAACAATCTGTTATAAATTTGATTTCTGCTTAGCATAATTATTTCGTATCACATCCAAAACCATTTGATGATGGAGAGTGTAGATACATGTAAATATCATCATGAATTAGCTTATCGCAACCATTAGATCCCTATGGCTCAAAGATAGTGGAGGTAACCTTTTATTAGTTAACGGATTACTCACGGCTCAAAGACCGTAGAGTTATACAATTGAAGCTTGTGACTCGAAGATCACTAGAGCTCCTCTTATGATAATCATTTTACAGTTCCTCACGGCTCGAAGGCCGTAGAGGTATCTTCATGATAATTACTCATGGCTCAAAGGCCGTAGAGTTGTACAATTGATGCTCATGACTCGAAGATCACTTCAGCTCATATACGATATTCTTATAATAAATTACTCATGGCTCAAAGACCGTAGAGTTGTACAATTGATGCTCCTGACTCAAAGATCACTTGAGCTCATATACAATATTCTTATAATAAATTACTTGCAGCTCAAAGACTGTAGAGTTGTACTATTAATGCTCGTGACTCAAAGGTCACTAGAGTTTATAGACAAGATCTATTATATCAATACATAACATTCACCATATTCATGCCTATGGCTCAAAAACCATATAGACACACATTCTATGAGAATCCCATATTTTGGGAAAATAGCACATGGGCATAACTACATGATTAGTGGTAGGATTCCTAGGTTAAACCCATCTTTGGATGTTCTAGAGAGTTTTGGCTTGATGGGTCCTAATTGGGGCTCGTTAGGAAAATCCATCAAAATGGGCTTTCTTAACCTTCCTAATGGACTTAGAGTACAAAGTAACCCAATCACATACGTTCATTTTGACTATAAATAGTCCATTTCTCCTCACTTAGAGGGACTTTTGGCCACATTTCTATCGGGAGCACTTGGAGAGCAATTACGGATCCTCTCAATCCATCCTACCACCTTTATCACTCCTACCACTGTGTACTCTAGCCTGGGAGGATTGCCTATTCCTCCTCTATGACCCCTCTCTACTTCATCCCTTTAAGCATTACTGGTGTGCAACACTTCCTCTCTGCACTTTCAGGAACTCAAGTCTTACCATCATTTACAATTTTGGCTACTCCACTGGAGAGGAGTGATTGCAAGGATGACGAATGCTATGGATGGGAACACCTCAAGGAGATATGTCTAGAGCACGAAGGGATCCTGTCCAGACTCCTACGATTGACTCGCAGGATAACTCGCCTTCGCTGGTTCAAATCCTGCAGGTATTCCAAGCATCTCAGGAGAAAATGTTTGTTGTTCTCTAGGAGAACATGAAAGTTCTTAATCAAACCCTCACTACCATCAACCATTTGTTGCCTTCATCTAGTATTGTGGGTCCCAGCTGTAGATCCCGAATATAATAAAATGATCTCGATGGCCACAATAATATGATTACTAATATGAGTAAAAATAAATTTAATTCTTTCTTTAGGCACGGAATCGTGCTAGAAAGACTTTACCGTAATGAAAAGACTAATCGTCTAAAAGAAAAGAATACAGTAGTATGAAAATGTTACTGATCGTCGAGGCCTGTGGCTGTCACAGTTTCCTTAAGACT
>JAOYND010009154.1:0-12691 GCA_025802135.1 Lagerstroemia fauriei | reverse complement strand
TTATCTTGTTATCTTTGGTTTATCCTATTGTCATTGTTGTTATTTTAATTATTCTGCTAACTCCTACTCTCAGTACTGTTATTGAATTTTTTTTGTTCTTATTCTATTCTTATTTTAATTGTGTCTATTGTTATTGTATAGATTAATTTATTACTATTATTTGTTATTTTTATCTTTATAATATATAATATATTATATAATGTGTGGTTTGCCAACGGATTAATTCATAAATTGATAGATGTGGGATGGGGCTAAGTAGATGTTGGATCGGTCAAAATTTTTCATTGGTGGCCCACAATTCAGATGGGTCCAACTCATGCATAAGTGAAAGCAAGAAAAAATAAGAAAAGAAAAAAGAGAGGATGTACAAGAGAAGAATCAAAGTCTAGCAATTAATCAATGTCGAAGTTTTATGAAAAAACATATGCTGGACACGTGTCAGCTAATGAGTGAAGTGCATCGGGTTTAATATACATAAAAGATTTATTAAGAAAATTTTTATTTTAATATTCTTGATAATTAATAATAATTGAATGAAGTTAATAGATTTATTTTAAAAAAAATACTCTGTACATGATTAAAGTAAATTTATAAAAGTTTAAGTGAAATATTACATATGAAGAGAATCGTGAGGGAAAGCAATTACTAAAACAGCAAACCCCTTTGGCCAAATGACTGTCGGAGAAGAAGGTGCCATCAATAACCTAATGCATGTGACTATAAACTACTAGCTAGCTAGCAAGCTTCTGTGTGTATATAAGTAGTCATTTTGCCGTTTCTTTCCCGTCATTATGCCCGGATCCATTTCACTGGATACACTCTCGTGTGCAACAGGTATACTACGTGGCAGTGCCTACGTGGTGTCACCAACCAATTAAATCAAGTCTTAATGTTTGGGAATTTATAATAAAATTTAAAAGGAAAAAAATCAACCCTAAAATGATTTGATTTAATTGGTCGGTGTCCCCACGTAAGCACCGCCATGTGATGACACCATTACATAAAGATTTTCTTCTTTCCTTGATATTCTAATTTAATTCCTTCTTACCTTTTCCCTTTCAAGAACATAAACTTTGCTAAATGGAGGGGTTTGAAATAGTGAGATGGTGGCAATATTTAGCGGGATGTGTACGGGTACCTGGTAAACCTAGAACCTGTAAGAACCTACCCGACAAAGTAACTTCTAGTAAAATAATAGGAACATGTTCTAACTATAACCGGTTCCCGTTTCGACGGTTAGATTATCTAGAACAGAATTATTACATATATTTTATATTATATCTTAAAATAGAAAGTAAAACTCTAAACACAATGGTGCTTTGTCTTCAACCGTTCTCCTCATCCATTATCCTCTTTCAACCGTTCTCCTCCTCCATTCTCCTCTTTCAACAAACTACAGAGTGCTTCATCTTTGAAGCTCCCATTTCGCCTCCGCCATTCGAAGGCCGAAGCTTCATTTGTCTTTCTCCACACTCCCACAGAGGCTCTCCCGATATGCATCTTCCTCCCTCACCCTCTCTCTGTGTCGCTCTTTCATGTTGACATGAGGAATGCTTTCATTTCTCAAATTAGTTTGCAAAAGACCAAATGACCATATCAACTCTATGCTTTCGCTTAATGATGATCAAAGTAGATCCAAGGATGCTCCCACTTGGTCCGGTTTTCAAAACTATGCTCTAAACTAGTTTCTCGTTCTTTTTCTACCTCTCCTTCTTCTTCTCCGTATCCTTCTTGATTCTTTCTTTCTTGCACCTTATGGCAGTGCGGAAAGATTAGCTCTGGTACACAGAGGCCTCCCACTTTTGAGTTGGAAAGGGGAAATAATATGACGATGGTGGTGGCGGCCATCCTCCTATCATTTCTCCTTGCCATTGCAATGCTGTTGTATGCTGCGGGAAGTGCAGCACACAAATTCAACCTGATATCAAAGTTCCACCACCTAATAACTTAGGTATATATTCCTAGACATGTTCTAGATTGGTGGAGCATTTTTAGTGTGGCTCAATTTTAGCAGTACAAGTGGGCTCTGCTCTAATACCATTCTCAATTGGTCGGTTTTTGTACTATCCGGCTACAAGTTGTAGTCATGTACACACATATATATATGTATATCTCTATAGAGAGTATATTGAACGTAGAAATGCAAGAGGCACAACACTTTCCCTCCTATGTACCTGTACATAAGAGTATATTGTATTATTTATTATATATAGACGATTATTTAATATATAACTAGAGTTATGTATATACATCATACATGTTTGTACATGTCGGACATTGAGAGCTCCAACTTGAGAAAAAGAGATTTGTTCAGGCATGCACGAGACCTAACTTGGGACTATAAATCGGGGATAAATCGGAGTCTCCACTAAACCGTTTATTAAGGTTGTTTAGGTGCCTAAATCACTAAGTGATTATGATACCAACCACCTAGGTTTTTGTCGGTCTAGGAACCGATATTTGAGTCCGGAAGTCCTGTTACGTATCTTGAAGTTCGAGAGCCAAAATACCCCCGAACTTGGTACTCGTCCCTAAGTTTAGGTCATTTGTTTGCTTGCACATTTTAATTTGTCCAATTGTTTCCCTAATCGAAATTCGAATCGATGGTCAAGAGTAAAATTCGATAATTCGTACCGCGACCCTAGCATACCACTAACCATCCTAATCTAAGTGCAGAAAGTAAAGATTTCACTATTATCGAGATTACATATATCCATCATCATCTCTCTCTATCACTACCCACCTCATTACGTTGGTGCACTCAAATACATGTATTTTCCTTAATCCCATATACAATTGAACGATATACATCAATCATCACCAATCAACACCATCGATCAAATTAATCGCGATCAATATATTCAACTTGGGGTAAAAAATTGAAATTAGAAAGTTAATTACCAAAATTTTGGGAACAACATGGAAATTGAATTAAATCACTCAGGGACTCGAATAAAGATTCCAATTTTTTTTTTTAGTTTTGGAAGACTTGAAAGTATCCCAAGGACTGATTTGAAGCATTTCACGAAGTTTGGGGCCCCCTAAAATTTTCTGGACTGATTTGAAACTGCAGATTCGTAAAAGTTCTGGACTGACCTGAAAAAGTTCTGTAAATACATTTGTGGCTGATTTGTAAAGCTCTGAAAAGTTCAAGGATCATTCCCTACTACAAACACTTAGGACTACTCTAAATCAAACAAAATTCTTAGGGACAGATCTGAAAAATTCCGAATAGATGCTGGACTGATTTTTAAAAGATGATAAAAAGCCACGAATCGATCTGAAATGATGTGAAATTTTCAAGGACTGACCCTAAACCTTAACAACACCTAAGATCACTCTAAATGACAGAAAATACGATAGAAACAAACCTGAAAAAATTGCAGAATAAATCTGGATTGATTTTAGAAGTGCTGATAAAGACCCGAATCTATCCAAAACGATCCGAAATTTTCAAAAATGGACCCCTTAAATTCTAACAACACCTCCGACCATTCTAAAACACACAAGAAACATCAGAAACAGATTTGGAAAATTCAAAACAGTGTTGGACTGATTTTTAAAAAGTTGATAGAAGACCCGAATCAATCCAAAGTGATCTAAAATTTTCAAGGATGAACTCCTAAACCCTAGGAAACATTTAAACCTACTTTAAAACAGATATTGACCCCGGAGCTGATAAAAAATTTCTGAAAAAAAGTGGTCGGGCTGATGAAAATTTTTTTTGAAACCCGACTTTAAGCGATTCACTTCATCATCACGATTTCTCATAGCCCATTTTCCAGTCATTCCCCAATTTTCTTATCAAAAATTTTTTTATCTTTTTTTATTTTTCATTTCCATTTTATCATTTTTATGTTTTTTCTTAAGAAAGATGAACAACATATATTCATTTTTAAAATCCTAACTAACAAGTTTCCATTTTTTTAGGATCCCATTCTATTTTTCTTCATAAAAATACGAATCCTAATTTTTTATTTTCTCATTTTTTTGTATTTTCTATTTTTTTCACAGAACAATTATTTTGAAAAAAAAATATTTTCAAGGACGTGGCCTAAATCTCGATCAAGAAATTATACCTATAGCCATGACAATCGATGATGATGACAAGGAGTGAGTGTAACTCGGACTCCCTTCGGCATCGGACTCAGGCACCTTCGGGACGCGAGGAGGACGGTTCAAATGGCCTCGAGCTCGTTGATGATTGTGGAGATGGATGCGATCAAGATGAGGATATGTGTTCTTGAATGTGTCTCATGGTCGGCGACAGAGTAGCCACCTAGAACAGCGATGGCGTACGACACTCAGCCTGGTGACTTCGGGGCTGCGCCAAAAGGAAGAGAGAGAGAGAGAGAGCTCGCAGGGGGAGAGAGAGAGAGAGCAATCAGAAGAAGGCTCGTGAAAGTCAAGATTTGCAGCTCGTCAGCGGCTGACACGGGCAGAGGTCAGAGGAAGCGTGCAGGGTGGGTGAGCTACTAAGGCAGCATCTGACATGGGTAGAGAGATAGAGAGCTCGAGGAGAGAGAGAATGAAAGCGATTGGAGATGGAGAGAGGGTGATCGGAGATGGGATCAAAGACGGGATGGAGTCGGGAACCGGATGGAGAGGGGAGGGGGCTTTTTCGTGGCCATTGTCGGCCAGCTCTCTATGGCCGAGAAGGAGCCCCGTGCCCCCTGCAAGTTTCAGCCTGTGGGGGTTGACGAATAAGACGGTGCACAGTGCACATTCACGTAATTAATTTTTTTTAAAATTTTCTATCTTTATATGAAATAAAATGAAAATTAAAAAATTTAAAATAAATAATAAAAATAAAAATTTAAAATATGTGAAATGAATAGGAATGAAATGGGATTTGATTGGGTCAAAATCTGGTGTCTACAGTACATATGTAAATATATGTATGTATATACATATATGTACTTACATATGTATTTACATATCTCAATGTCAATGGTACTATAATGGATAATAATTAAGCAAAAAATTATTTGTTTAGTGCTACATACATATATCTACCGAGTCTCTCAACATGAATATTCTTCATTCACAATATTCAAACTGGGATGTGGTCAGGTGCTAGTATACTATATTATTTATAATAGTGGGCCTTTGCAGTGCTACTGGCCATCCTCCTATCATTTCTCCTCGCCTTTGCAGTGCTGCTAGTGTGCTGCTGGAAATGCTGCACACCACTTCATCTCACGGTTCTTGCCGTCCACACCTTGCCAACCAACGGAGCGTTCCTTTCCTTCTTTACTGCGTTCTCTTCTCTCGGTCTTCTTGTATTTTTAAAATAGAAAGGTAAAATTTTAAACACAACAGTTTCCCATCCTCCATTCTCTTCTTCTAACAAACTACATTCATTTCTCTTTCTCCACTTCATTTCTCCACACTTCTCCATCTCCTTCCTAATTCTTTGTTTCTTCTACCCTTGTGGCAGTGTGGGAAGATGAGCACGGGTGCAAATAGGCCTCCTACTTTCGAGTCGGAGGGGGGACTAGCACGACGGTGGTGGTGGCAGCCACTGTCCTAACACTTTTCCCTACCCTTGCGATGTTTCTAACGTGTTGTGGGAAGAGCTGCATCGGCTTGCCAAGAAACCCCACGGCCGCGGCCCAATCGGTATTATCTACAGTAGGAGATGGTATCGATTATTTTTTATCGATTTCTGTTGATTCCACAGTTCGATTATGAGTTTTTTTAACTCCTGTAGTTTTAAGTATAATGTTTGAATAAGAAGGGTCAGGATTCCGTGCCCTCTCCCTTTCCTCTCTCCCAGCCTTCCTTCCTATGCTCTTCTTCTTCACTTCTCTTGGGAGACAGTCGGCATCCTTACCCTCTCCACTTCATCTCGTGGTTCTCACCATCCATACCTTGCTAGCCAACTGAGTTCTTTTCCTTATTTGTTGCATTCTCTTCTCTCCAACTTGTTGTATTTTTAAGGTAACAATCTAAACACAAAACTTCCCCTCCTCCATTCTCCTCTTTCAACCATTCCCCTCCTCCATTCTTTCTCCACTTTGTTTCTCCACACTTCTTCTCCTTCATCAGACTCTTTCTCTTTTATGTTCTGCAGTGTGGAAAGATGAGCGCGGGTGCAGATAGGCCTCCCACTTTCAAGTCTGAGGGAGGAATAACACGACGGTGGTCGTGGGTGCCATCGTCCTATCACTTCTCCTTACCCTTGCGATGTTTCTGGCGATCTGCTAGAAGCGCTGCATCTACCCTTCAAGAAACCCCACGACCGCGGCCGAATTAGTACTATCTGGTATCGAGATAGCCATTATGGATATTGGGGATTAGGTAGGATATATATATATATATAATATTATTATCTATTATTATATGGTAGGATAAAAGCAGTTTATAAATACCTTTGATGTATAAACAAAAAAATTGATCAATGCAATGAAATTGTAAAATCAGAGTATAACTAGCATTAACTCCTCTCTAATTTTCTTTCTCTAATTATAGATTTTATTTTTTATTTATAATAAATACCCTTATGTGCTCTTCTTCACTTCTCTTGGGATACAGCCGGCATTCTTACCCTCTCCACTTCATCTCACGGTTCTTATTGTTCACACCTTGCCAGCCAGGGGAGCGTTCTTTTCCTTCTTTACTACGCTCTCTTCTCTCCACCATCTTGTATTTTTAAGATAAAACTCTAGCACAGGCTCGAAAGCAGAGAGAGGAGCAAGCGCAGGCGCCTACACGCGCGTTAGTGCTTTCCCTTTTCTCGCTTCAATAGAAAGAATTCGCTAAGGGTAGAATACGCCCCATGGTCAATCGAAGAACTGTGCCATAGTTCCCCTCCTCCATTTTCCTCTTCCAACAAACTACGGAGCGCTTCATCTCTGTTTCTCCACTTCATTTCTCCACACTTCTCCTTCTCCTTCTCGAGTTTTTTTTTTCGTTCTACCCTTCTAGCAGTGTGGAAAGATGAGAATGGGTGCAGAGAGGCCTCCTACTTCGGAATCAGAGGGGGGAAATAACATGATAGTGGTGATGGCGGCCATACTCCTATCACTTCCACTTTTGAGCGTGTCGAAAATGCCGAAATATCCCGGATGAGCCTGTATTCGGCTAATCGACTCTGAAAATGAAAAGGAGAATTCCTCGTAAGATCACTGACTTCGCAAGATAATGGGCCAAACTATCCAGCCGGTCCACAGATCATGGGCTGTGTGATCCAGCCCAGCCCTTGGCGGGTAGTTGGTGGTTATGTGAGATACACCGATGGATCCTCGCATGCGTCCATTCGGCTATTGGTCCTTTTCTTTTGTAGGAGGACAATGCCCTCACCGCTGTTTACAATACATGTACATATATATACACACACATATAAATATATATATTCTATTATTATATGGAAGAAGTGAGATTAATTGGTCTCACTTTTGAACTCCCCAAAATATCATTAATAACTGCATTTTTAACCAAAAAAAGAAAAGAAAAATGGGAACGAAGTGGTAAAATTACTCATATAACTACAACTTTTGCTCAAACTCATATAACCACAACTACCAATAACATTATAACTACTTTCTAATTTTCATTTCTAATTATATATTTTATTTATTTACTTATCATATACTTTAAAAAATTATTCATCTACAAAAAAATTAATATTTAATTGTTAGAATAAGAATTTGTAATCGACTATATAATGTTCAATTCTGTGCGTAACACGAATTGACATTTAGTATTATTATATGGAAATGTTTGAGAAGTTTTTTATCTTTTTATTTTTCTTATTCACCATCAATCTAATTTATATATTAAAATTTATGATATACATATAGTTTTCATATTAAGGGTAAATAATAATTTCAACTATTTTTCTCTCACTCCATATCTACGATCTTAACGATAAAAATCTTTTATTAAATGTTGCAATTTCCTTATCTCACTCCATATCATTAAATTATCTACAATTTTAATAAAAAAATCTATTTCCCCATTATAAAATTGAAAAAATAAAATTGACACAACATACTAATAAAATTTAAAAATGTTCTACTTACTACTACAAGTTACGAATTTTAAATAAATTAAATTATAATAAGTTACAAATAAAAGGATTCAATTACATGGTCTCATCCCAATATTTTATATTTTATTTTTTATTTTTCCCATATGTAACACGGATCAATATCTAATATGTAAATATGTAAAGATCTTTCCGGGCCTAGCGTCACGGGCCGTGGCCTTACCCCTATGTAAATACCATGAAACTTTGCTTCCATTAGCAGACATCTACATATATATATATATATATATATTGGTGTGCATAAGTGCATGAACTCATTCATGGTTACGTGCATGTAGATATACAAGACGGCCTGCCACTCCATTTCATAATTAGTAAAAAAAATGATATCTGATACAATAATATATATATATATATATATAAATTAAATTGAATCGAAACAAGTAGTTCATCATAGGACCTTTCCTTTTAGACACCGGTGGTGGGGTCCTCGGACCTCATTCTCCATATGTGTCTTGGAACAAGGAATGTCAGCAACCCTAAGAACGGAAGCATCGATAATACAGAGGAAATTCTCTCATCTTCAATATCCCTGACATCTTCATAATGTATTAGCACCTTTAGAGAGACGATGTAGGTTAATAATACGAAGCTAATGGCAATCCACACGATCGCAATGCACTTGAACGTCTTGCTAATCAGTAAATGGATGCCACAAGTGAGTACCATCATGACACTAGCAAATCCGAGAAATGCCATTGTGGTCAATACTATGAACCACAAGTATTCTTCCGGCCAAATGTATATGCGAGCTTCGATTTGCCCGCAGTGTACTCGGTGTTGGTGTTATCACGTAAGACGCCATCTTTTTTATTACCTGCATATGTTTGTACATATGTAAATATATGTACATACATACATATATATATGTACATTACATACATCTCAATATCAATGGTACTATATAATGGTACATATGTAAATATCTGTACATTACATACATCTCAATGTCAATGGTACTACAATCGCCATTGTCATCCTCTGCAATTAGCTCTGCTTCCTCTCTCTCTATCACTTTCTCCTTACCCGTGAGGAATCTTACCTAAAGACGGTGACCAAGGTGGTGGCGACCATCATCATATCACTTCTCCTTACCCTGGCGGTGTTTCTGGTGTGCTATGCGAGTGCTGCTTTGGCCCGCCGAGAAACCCCACAGTTGCGGCCCAGTCAGTCCTATCTGGAGGAGGAGTTGGAATCGAGATGGGTGATATGGACAGTGGGGATTAGGTAGGATATATATAAAATATGTATTATTATCAATTATTATATGGGATGTTAAAGATAATTTGTAAATACCCTTCATATGCAAATAAAAAAAATTGATAAATGTGATGAAATTATAAAATTAAATTATAACTACCACTAACTCTCTAATTTTCTTTTCATGATTATATATTTTATTGTTTGTTCATAATAAATTATATAAAAATTAAAAGTGGTAATATGTAAAGATTAAGCGCTCGTGAAACAAGGACAATGTTTGAGAACATATTCGGAACATTTTTAATGGGAGAGACCATTTATCCGTTGCTACCGTCTGCAGAATTAGAACCCACAGCGCTAATCAAATCAATCAAAGCAACTGCTTCCATTGGCCGACCTTGCAATTCCATTGCTAATTTATTGTTTTTCGATTTTATGAGCATCCAACATTTTTAATTATCAACTTTTCATAAAAAGACGCGCTCCTGTGACCATTGGATGTGATCGCCAAGGGTCGGTTCGTTTCGTGTTAGAAAATGAGAACTCCTCCTCCTTCATATTCACATCCCTGTTCCATCACACTGCTAATGCCCATTTCGATTATCTCGGGTTCGGTAGACGATTGCACGAGACTTCCACATTATAAAGTCGCACGTAAGAGTAACTTTAGAGCATGTCGGAAATGCCGAAATATCCCGGATGTGCCTGCATTCGGCTAATCGACTCTGAAAATGAAAAGGAGAAGTCCTTGTAAGATCACTGACTTCGCATGTATGTAAGGTAAACTGAGAGAGTTTTGGGGTGTGCCATTAGGTATGAGATCGTGGGCTCGGCCCATAGATTGTGGGCCCGGACTATAGATAATGGGCCTTAGTATCCAGCCCAGTCCAATATCATGGGCCGTATGTTCCAGCCCAGCCCTTGGCGGGTAGTTGTCTGTTCTGTGAAATACACCGATGGGCCCTCGCATGCGTCCATTCGGCTACTGGTCCTTTCTTTTGCCGGACGACATTGCCCTGACCGCTGTTTACAATACATTGACATAAATATATATATATATATGCAGAAATATATTATATATTATCTATCTATATTATTATATGCAATTGTTTGAGAAGTTCGATATTTTTTTCGTTTTTCATATTCACGCTTAATCTAATTTATATATTAAAATTTGTGACATGCATTTGATTTTCATATTAAGGGTAAAATTATAATTTCAGTCATTTTCCTCTTACTCCATATCTACAATCTTAATAATAAAAATCTTTTATTAATTGTATAAATTTTTCCACTCAATCTTTTATTAAGCCGACGTGGCATTGACATGCGTTAGCTTAAAGTAATGGCAGGTGAAGGATATAACTCGATGTTGTAACGTGGACAATATATAAGACTTGATTTATCACTTTGAAACATTAAGAACTCATTTACAAGAATCGATAAATATATAGGACTTCTGGTGCTATTTTCTCTAAATTAAATTGAATCGGAACAAGTAATTCATCATAGGACCTTCCCTTTCAGACACCAGTGGTGGGGTTGTCTGTCCTCATTCTCCATATGTGTCTTGGAACAAGGAACATCAGCAACACTAAGAAGAACGGAAGCATCGATAATACAGAGGAAATTCTCTCATCCGGTATCCCGACATCTTTGTAATGTATTAACGCCTTTAGAGAGACGATGTAGGTTAACGATACGAAGCTAACGGCAATCCACACGATCGCGATGCACGTGAACGTCTTGTGTATTAGTAAAATGGATGCCACAGGTACGTAATATCATGATGCTAGCAGATCCGAGGAATGCCATTGTAGGTCAATGCTACGAGCCACAAGTACGCTTCCGGCCAAATGTACGTGAGCCTCGATTTGCCTGCACTGTACTCGGTGCTGTCACACAATATGCCATCTTTCTTCCATACGCCACCCGGAGGGTTACCGGTGGCTTGTGATGTAACGTACATTACGAGCCTGGCTAACACTAGCGGCAAAAATCGATTTCCCTCAGGCCATCCAATTTCTCCTGGTGGCGGCACCCACCTGTTTTCAGGGACGTTCACCGGCCTGGCCATACTGTTGAATGCATGTATGTGAGTCTGTCGAAGATCTGGGGAGGGAACGAACTTCTGTTTCTCCTCTTCTTGATGTGATCGAGAACTCATCACCTCCGCTGCACTTAAATCTCCTTACAACCAACAGAAAAGAGAGAAACTAGGAGGACTCCACCAAAAGTTTCGGCCACAGGCATGCTTTTTTGTTAGTGATTCACCGCAGTCTCCGAACTCTTCTAGCAAATTTTAGGTAGTTGAATGCTTTCTTCCCCTTTTTTTTTTATTTCTAAATGGGGACATTACGGGGGAGATTGCACCGATGGTACAAACAGGTTTGAAAAAGTTCCTAATTGGTACAAAAAGAAGTTTGTGTCTGATTAGTACAAAAAAATTTTAAAATTATTCTTTCACGGTACGTTCTGTTAAAATCGGAGACACATTTTGAAATATTTTCAGTTTACATATGCTTCTGCAATCAGCTGCCACCAAATACTTTATCAAGCCCTTCAAGCTCGGCGGCCTCTGCTGCTGACCCCTCGGCCTCCCACTCCTGTAGCTGCAGTTTGAGATGGGCGCTTCATAGAAAACACGAGTATTAATGCCGGAACTGGTACAGCATCACACAAATGATTAGCTGGGAGTCATATGAAATTGGAAATAAAACAGAGAAAACTCTCAAGACATCCTCGGAATGCAGCTTGAATTTTGATTGATACTTCGATATTAAGATCTGATTCTCAGATTTTCTTCTGGTGGATTCAAGTTGTCAAAGAGACACCCTTCCCTTGCTTATTCTGGCTTGAAGTACTGAAGGCCTGAGGGACTGAACACTGTGACTGGCCTTAAAGAACTCGGCGGCTATCTGGGCAGCTTCTGCGACAGCAGCAGCTGTGGCAATGGCCACATTCAAAGCACTTTTGCCCTGCACTTCCTCTGCTTCTGTTAGGACAACCCTCTTCACATGGTCAGATGCTTCAAGGTGGTGCCCTGTATACCAAGACAACATTGGAACGACCTTCGACAGAACTCAAACTTCCAACTCCAATGACTTTTTTCTTGAAAAGTTCTCCATAGTATAGCATGATGTTGCAACTGGATAACACTTTGAGATGTTTTTGCCGGAAGTAGTCTGAAGGCAAAGAGTTCACGGTCAGTGAATCTCAGCTACCACCACAGAAGCTTTACATAAAGCCTAGTGTGTATGTGTGCGCGTGTGTTATGGCCAGATACTTTCTGTCACGGAGCTTCTGTCACTTGCTGGAAAATAAAAAATACAAGCATGAAATCGTTAAAACCATACAAATACCTTTCCAAAACTCGAACGTGAACCATGAAATTCTTGATCAAGAGAATTGCTAGGTGGGATGCCCTGCAAGGTA